>JARJHM010001031.1:0-85154 GCA_033356055.1 Carex pumila | reverse complement strand
TCCTGGGAGGATACTGTGTGTGGCAGGCTGAACATAGTCTAACCCTTCTGCACTGGCAAAGATACCGTTGCCTTCCTCCTGCTTTCCTCCTGAACTGCTACTACAAAGGCATCATGAAGAGCAAGTAGAGGATTACTCTGCTAAAGACTTTGTTGCATCTGCTCGAACTCAGAGTTAAAGCTAGCAAGGAAGCGAAAGATCCTTCTTTTCTCCAACTAGTTTGTGAAGGACTCAAAGGATCAAAGAAATCCATTTGCTCCCACATATTGTTCAACTTTGAGAAATACTCAGTCACACTCATTTTTCCTGTATCAGACTATCTAACTTAGACTGGAGGTGATAGATCTGCCCATGGTTACCCTTTTGAGAGTACATTTCGGCCGCCCGATCCCACACTTGTTGAGCGGTGTTCAACATCATAACTGATTTTGCAGTCTAACCTCCATCGAGTTGGCCAGCCACGACATAACCTGCCCAACGTCTACCTCCCACTTCTGAAACTTAGGTTTTTCTCTATCTTCTCATCTCCCATAGCTACGGGTTTCTTTGTTGTACCAGTAACATACCTGGTTAGTCTTTGACCCTCAAGTGCATAAGCATTTGCCTTGACTACAACAGATAGTTCTCAATCCCATTCGATCTCATTGAGATGACTTGAGACGATTTAGAGAAGGTTGTCTTCTGCCATTTTTTTCCTTTTTATTTTATTTATTTATTTTTTTAACGGCAACAATTATTACTTAAATTAGGCGAATCCAGACAGAGAGAGAGCAAGGTCAGATAACACAGGTCTGATAGAGAGAGAGCGAGGCGGAAGACACAGGAGACATCTCTGGCGTGAGATCTGGCGGAGGCGGCGCGTGGCCTAGCCGGTGGTGCAAGATCTGCAGAGTAGCGTGCTCGACGCACTAGCGACGGTGCTATGACTATACTCTAGCAACTACACGCTGGCAACTACGGTGGATGGGGCGCCGGACTTTCTCTGAGCAAACACACACAGAGGCGAACGACTGCGGCGAGCTAATGCGACACTCTCCCGCTCTAATACCATAAAAGGCTTCAGTATTTAGAAACTGCAGTAATTTCATTAACGGAGAATCTATTTACATATAGACTTTACAATCTTACACTTTAGTCCCTATAACTATTATATTCACTTTTACCTAAATACCCTTATTTATCAATACAATATCCAACAATATGATACACGTCTCATAAGTTATAACTATGTGAAGAACTTAAAATTCAATTAACTAAATCAGATGATAGACCAGTATTGAAGAGTTATCTAGCATTCGGGTTGGTCAAAGTCAGACCATTTATTGAGCATGATGATTCCACTCCTTGCTTGTTACTCTTACATTGAAGTATGCAGGCTGCTTGGGCTCCGGTAGAAGTATACTAGCTGTGGTAAGAAACATGATCACATCAGACATGGTAGGTCGATTGGCTGGATTCTCTTGTACGCACAGTAATGCCACATGGATGCATTTCTCTATGATCTGTCTATGGGGAGCTTCAGTTAATACAGGAGAAATTAGCTCTGCAATGTTTCCTTCTTTCCATCTATCCCAAGCCTAAAAATGGAAAAGAAGAATATCAATACTGACCGCTATTTGGTACCATAGTACCAACAATAAACTAAGTGTGGAAACATAATTTCATTCTAGGTTTGTAACATATGATTATTGTATAATTAAGAGTTTAAGTTGTGTATATATGTTTACATATCCAAGAAGGTTGAGAAAGTCTCCATATTGGTGAAAACCCATATTCCTTCTGCCGCTTACAATCTCTAGAAGTAGCACACCGAAACTAAAGACATCTGATTTGATTGAGAAAAGACCCTCGGATGCATACTCTGGAGCCATGTAACCGCTGATAAAAAAATAAGAAGAAGAAAAACAACAGGGTGTTATAGACCATCGTTATTTGAATTTTGTTGTCTTCATTAAACTAATTTTATCTTCTCGAGAAATACTAAAATTTCTAATTTGAGTAGATTTGTTTTCTACTTTAACTATGCTACTTGTTTACAATAAAACAAAATTTATCATTTTTTTTTTTGCATATGGTGCTATACTCACTAAGTCCCAACTACCCTGTTGGTATTTGCTTGGAGCTCTTTTGCACTAAAAATTCTAGCCAATCCGAAATCTGATATCTTTGGATTCATCTCAGAGTCTAAGAGAATGTTGCTTGCTTTCAGATCTCTGTGAATAATTCTTAGCCTCGAGTGTTTGTGGAGATATAAGAGTCCTTGAGCAATGCCTTCAATTATCACAAAACGTCTTTCCCAATTCAGAAGTTCTCCTCTTGTTTTATCTGAGATAAAAAAATATATATTGAATATCTTTGTTATTAGATTCCAACAACTCAAAATTTCCTTAGTCTAGAATTATTAGTTTTTAATTAAAATTTTAAAATATGAGGAGTTAAATATTGAAATGTTTTAGAATAAAAAATACTTATAGGTGAATAGGTTCTTATAATGGAAGAAAGAAGAAACTTTGTGACCTGAGAGGCCTCCTTGTTTAGATTACTACATGTGTGATTAAAAATTAGTTTTATAAGGAAAAAAATGAAACCCCAATGATATATTACAGATAACTCAGCATCTATTACATAAAAAACACAAAACTTTTCTATAAAGAGCTGAGTCGCTTTAAGTAACATGAAATAGATAGCACAAAGACTTGAGAGCTCTTTCTAAAGACAACAGCTCTGGCGAAAATTCTATCAATCTCCATTGGAGGGGATGGCACCAAGTAACAAATAAACAGCGAAAGAACTAGTATGCCGCTCAATGCAGTAGGTACACCCATCAATGCACCAGGTACGCAACTAATTTCAAAAGTAGAACTCGCCGCTTACTAGACAGTAGTAAAAGGTGGTACACTAAGCGGTACAATGACATATGTCATGGCAATAATCGTCAGAGAAATGCTAGGCATGAGGAACAGTATGTATCGTCACCTTACCTACAATATCACAGTTTCCCGGCAACACAAGCTACCAGCGGTTCCCGAATTCCACCTCTCCCTTGTCTCACCTATTCCCAAAGCAGGTCTCATCGACCCAACGGTACACCATCACTGCTCCATATATTCTACCTCGGTATGCAAAAAATTCAAACAAACCAAGTTATCAACCCATATCCAAACTACACACAACCACCCATGACCAACAACAAGCAACAAAGCTCTCAAACACGCCCAACCACCACTGCTAGAAAGACCAATTCCACACCCATAACCAACCCAATGCCAACCCCATTTGCATAGCACGACCACCCGGCAGGCCCTAACGTATTGGATGTGCCATAGCACTAATTGGCATAGAGGTTCTACATGGATCAAAATCCATGGACGTTTGCTACCCTGTAGGACCAACAAACAAGTGAACCTTCGCATGTTTCTGACTAAGACCTGCTACCCCTGCCGCCTGATCCGACTCACCCCTGATGGTTAAACGGATGCTACAATTGCTTAGAGGTCAGTCACGACCAAAATGATTGTTTAAGCAAAGATCGGGTATGTGCCCGCTATTGGATATCGGGACACCCGGCCAGAAACTGTCACCACACCCCACTAGCTCGTAGGCAGTGTTTTGACCCCCTTATTCCATGAGGGAACATGGGGGAAGTGGGGCTGCCGAAAAAACCGACCTCAAGCGGTAATAATTTTCATACGAGAGACCCAACACATAAGTAACACTAACAAAGAGCTACCTATAGCTATCATAATCAATGCTCAGCTAAGACAGTTCCATGACACCCAAGTAGTGCTGGACCTACTCATGCCAGCTTGCAACACACCCATTCTTTTTTTCTTTGACTCACCTAGTCGATTCAAAGTACCTGCTCTTATTGGCTCTAGGAACTAATAGGGATCGATTCTTGCGTGACCACACTAGTTATCTCCATGACCTTGGTCTTATCCCCTACCCTTGGAGTATTGCAAACGATGCGACCGCTCTAGGCCTCAAATATAAGGTATGGATTGAGCTCAAGCGTCTATCGCCGCACCAATGGAACCTTGATCACCTTATCCTAGCGGTAAGTACTTTTGGAGTGGTACTAGAGCACTCCACCATGCCCAATGTAAGGTCCCTTCAGAAAATGATGGTGGTTATGGCCTTACCTGATTTATCTAAAATACCTAAAACCATTCTATTCTGGGAAAGGGGCATGCTTAGGGGGATTGAGGTCCCGGTACACTCTTGGTAAGAGGAACCAATTAATTTGACACCAATTCTTGATAATACACCCCCCCTAAGTCGCTTGTCAAACTCATCAAAACTAAAAATCTGAGGGAAGTATCGGATTTTGAACGATCAAATATAGAAGGGGACATTATTAGTTTTGAGTTTGACACTCTATTTAGAATATGGGAGGCTATGCCACCCGGAAAACCGAGAGATGACATAGAGGTCAATCTCAGAAGAAGCCCCCTCTTCTTACAAAAGGAAATAGCATGCACTAATGCTATCATTCAAAGGGTAAGGGGAGAGGGAGGTACATTAGAATTGGAGATGCAGGTAAGGAATTCAGAAAGGTCTATGAATGAAGGGTCTGAATTGGAGACTCTAGTTCATTTTTTGACTGGAGAGGAAGGAAGGAGACTGATTCTGAATAGCAGTAATTGCAACATACCAACCCCAGGCCACGCGAATTCTACGGTTCAATCAAGTGACAAGCATGCGCCACTTCTGATTGAACCCGCCAACTCTGCAACACGCAATTAGAGTCAGATGGGGTCCCAGGCCTCTCAAACCTACTCGAATTTCAAATTGATGGAGCAAGCTGTGAGAAGAGTAAGGCATAGTCATGGGTTGATATGGTTGAAGAAAAATTTTATAAAGAAAAAGAGTTAATGGCCCTCGAAGAGGGACAGGACCAGCATGAACCTTCAAACAAAAAAGGTAAACAAATAATGGGATAGGCCGAACCGGGGACTAATTTGGGGGAGCAATCAATAGGCCCAACCAATACCAAATTGAAGCGAGCTAGGAAGAGGGTTAAAAAACCTGCCTCGGAGGTGGATCTTAGAAGGTCCATTCGGATCCTGACTAAAGGGGAAGACACTAGACTCTACAGCCCGAAAAAGGACCCTAACATAGATTAGACCAGCCAGGCAGCGGCGATAGTAAAGAAACTGGAAGATGTGGTAATCCTCAAGGTATTGGCAGACGACGCAATAGTAATCACCCCCCTTCTAGAGGAACAACTGGCTAAAGTGAATAGTTTCTACACTAGTATCCTAACGGAGGTGGACCAAGCACCACCACTGGTGCACGGCAACAACAGGACCCTCAACAGTCACCAGGCGAACAAGAATATTGATGCAGAAGACCCAATAGAGGAGGAGGACAACATCTCTGACAAGGCCACCATGGCAGCTGATGACACTTATAGCACGGCAGACGATGCCGCAAAGCTACCACTCAATGAGGAACCAGACAATGGCTACACGGCGGCACAGAATGAGACCATACATGAGGATGACCAATTTGAAGAAGAGCCCGAAGAGGAAGAGGTTGAAATGGAGGAGACGACACTGGAGTCGAATCAAGAAGGACCACTTGACCTGGGAGAATCGGCTCTAGATGATATTAATATGGACTATGATGAGGATCTCCTGGATGATGAAGGGGAGGGAGGCGATGCCTCACTTTAAGTTTATTTAATTTAGTTTAATTTTATCCGTTTAGGACTTTTGAGGTTTGTGCAAGTGTTTAGCACTATATCTTTTGTAACTCAATGATGTCAAACGAACCAAATGCAATGCAATTTCCATTTAAGTTTCCGTTCAAATTCTGAAATTGGAATGTGAGAGGAATTAGGGATATTAACAAATGCGCAATAATTAAAAATAGTGTGATTGATGCAAATTGTGATATATAGTTTCTTTTTAAGAGACTAAATGGAACGAACACTTGATTTTTTGAGTTCAGCAAGCTTGCCCCTTCAAATTTAGGAATTATACAACACTTGATGCGGTGGGGATGAAGGGAGGAATTCTACTTGCGTGGAGTGAATCCTTTTGATGCACGAAACATATATTAAAACTTACAGTGCAACTATTATTTTAGAGAAAGGAGACTTTAAATTTATTTTAACAAGTGTGTATGGGCCTCAAAGTGATGTGGAGAAATTAGTATTTTTAAATGAGATTGGACAATTGAGAAGTGAAATCATTAATCATGAACCTTGGATAATTTTAGGTGATTTTAACATGATCATATCACATTCGGACACAACATCCACAAATCTAAACTTAGTTACCATGTTACAATTTAATAACCTGATTCATGACTTAGACCTATTGGGCATCCCTTTAATTGGCCGATCCTACACATGGTCAAGTAGACGGCCAACACCTACCTTCTCAAAATTAGACCAAGTCCTATTATCAAACCAATGGAATGTGATGGCAGCAACTTACCAACAAATGGATGCACCACAGACAGCTTCTAACCATGCACCAATGATTTTACATATTAAACCACACTTAACACATGTAGGCAGGTCTTTCAGGTTCAAAACACACTAGATTGATCACCCGGACATAAAGGCAATAATAGGAAATGCTTGGAACATGAATCAAAGAGAAACCAATACAAACCGGGTAAAGGGACTGGACCAAAAAATAAGAGCTACACAAAGAGTGCTAACAAAATGGGCTTTAGACACATACAAAAAAATAGATACTTTTCTGTGCAGATCTATATAGGTAGTGCAGCAACTTGACCATGCGAAGGAGGTCAGACAACTAACGCTGGGGGAATTCAAATTGAGAATATTAATCCGGGCTCATATATTTAAATTAGCAAAGCAGATAGAGGAACAATGGAAACAAAGATCAGGGGCACGGTGGTTGAAGCTAGGGGACAATAATACCAAGTATTTCCATGCAGTGGTAAACGGCAGGAAAAACATCAACCACATCTCTCTGACAAATGAGGTGACGGGACAGCAGGTGCCTGTGGATGATCTAAACTTGGTACTTTTTAACCACTTCAACTCACTGCTGGGTACTAGACAGGCAAGCCAAACCACCTTTGACTTGAAAGGTCGGATAGGTCGATGACGGATTGCAGAATTATTAGAATTAGACGAACTGGTAACGGAAGAGGAAATTAAAAAGGTGGTATTTAAATTACTGAAGGTGAAGGCAAGTGGACCGGACGGGTTCCTGACAGAATTCTATCAGCAGTACTGGGACATTGTGGGGCCGGATGTAGTGGCATGCATACTAGCTTTCTATAAGAAAACAAACATTACAAAAATAAACAAGGCAATTATCACACTAGTCCCGAAGAAGAGAGGGACAACAACAACCTCCGACTTTAGACCAATCAGTGTGATAAATACCTCGGCAAAAATCATCACAAAAATCATCACAAAAATTATGGCGAATAGGTTGCAGTTGTACCTGAACCAATTGATCTCGAACAACTAGACATCATTTGTCAAGGGGAGATCAATCATGGAATCATTTGCAATGACAAGAGAGTATTTAAATTACTGCCACAAGATGAAAATCCCTTCTATCTTATATAAGGTGGACTTCGCTAAGGCTTTCGATAAAGTAGATTGATGCTTCTTAACTAATCTACTCATCGAGTGAAGGTTCCCGTCGAGATAGTTAGCGGTTGTTTTAACTATCCTAAAATCATCGAGTTCGACGGTAAAAGTAAATGGAACCTTAACCCCTTATTTCAGGCACAAGAGAGGATTATGGCAGGGAGATCCACTTTCGCCCATGTTTTTTATCCTACTAACAAATTATTTAAAGTGATACATCAACAGCTCCATTCAGCTAATGTACTCACCAATGGTGGTGCCTTCGCGAACGATCAGTATGCGAATGACACAATAATTTTCACAGAGGCACACCCAACCTCATTGAAAATCTTGGCAAATAATTTACAATTTTGGGGATCTAATGAGCTTAAGGATTAATCGAGCAAAAGCAACTTTGTGCTAATAACGATTCCCAATCGACTGATAGGGGTGATAGAAAGGTTACTATCTTCGCGGAACATTACCAATTACATACCGGGGACTACCCCTGTCAATCAGACAACTAAGGAAGGCAGATTTCCAACCGTTAATAGAGGCAGTACAGAATCGGCTAGCAACGTGGCAATCATTGTTTTTGACTTACAGAGGAAGACTCACTCTGGTCAAAGCAGTCCTAACGACATTGCCACTTCATTACATGCAGGTAATAAAGATCCCGAAGGGAGTTATCAAACATAGATAGAGCACGGAGGCAATTCCTTTGGAAGGGGAACCAAATTTGTAAAGGAATAAATTATTTAGTGGATTGGGAAATAATATGCGGGCTAAAGGAGAATGGAGGCATGGGTATTCTTGAACTGACAATTCAGAATAACGCCCTATTGACAAAGTGGCTCTGGAAATTAGATACGGACAAGGGGGGACTATGGCCACACACCCTGGCGACTCTTTATGGCATTAGGAGAGTGGAGCAACTGCAAGAAAACCAACACCACTCATTTTTCATGAAATCGCTCATAGAATTACTACCATTTTACAAGGTTTCTGTGTCTCAAACAGAGACAGGGAATAGGATACAGGGAGCAACACACATCTGGAAATGGATGGGGTCTGGCGTATTCACAACATCTTCCACATATGCAATGATGCACAATGGAGGAGTTATTGATAGGACCAACCTTGCGCTATGGAAGATCAGAGTGCCCAGTAAGATTAGATTCTTTCTCTGGGTGGCACTACATAATAAGCTACTAACGCAACATAACCTAATCACTAAAGGATGCAATGTACAACCGGGATGCCATCTCTGCGGCATGGGGATCATGGAGACAACAACACACCTGGCAATCACTTGTGTTTACTCAGTGCAGTTCTGGAGACGCTTGAGAGGTAACCAGTGGCGATCAATGAGGCACCAGAGCCTACTGCAGTTCTGGTAGGACGAGAGGGTCCCTTTTTTGCCCGAAGATTACGTCAAATGGGACAGACTCTGGCGAGAGAGGAATAGAAGACTATTCACAGAAAAGAGTAGATGGATAGAGCAACTGACGGAGCAGGCCAATCCAGACATTAGGAGTTGACAAGAGATTAGTAACAGAGAATGAATAGTAACATAGAGAGATTATATTTATAATTGTATAAAATTGGGTATATAGTTAGATTTGAGCTTGTAAATAACTTTTTTTTAATCAATTGAAATGTCAGTTTCGGCTGGCCTTAAAAAAAAGTAACATGGAATAGGTTTTTCTAGTACTGTAATTGATGAAAACATATGGCAAAAATGGATAAAATATTCAAAAACACTTTGATAATAGGTTTCTAGAAACATACCAAAAATGAAATAGTCTAAGCTCATGTTGGGCATGAACTCATAAATCAATATTTTCTCCTCTCCTTGAATGCACCACCCGACCAACCGGACTAAGTTTCTGTGTTGCAACTTTGCCATAAGTTGGGTTTCATTTATAAATTCAACTAGACCTTGACCTGAATATGAAGAAAGCCTCTTGACAGCAATCTCAAGTCCATCTTGTAGCACGCCCTAGAAGAAGAACTTTGAATCACGATAAAACCTAATTCTTCTTTTAATTTCATCATAAAATATTGTCGGTTCTTTTACTGATTTCCTTTACTTTAATGGCCACGTTATACTTGTGGCTTTTCTTTCTCTTAAAAAGTAATATATAAATGGAATAAATAAGAAAGAGAAAAAGGAAAACAGTATGGAGATGGAAGCAAATAGGAAGCACCTTATAGACAGGTCCGAATCCACCTTCGCCAAGTTTATTGTCTGATGAAAAGTTACCTGTCGCATTAGCTATTTGATTGAAATCAAAGACTGGAGAATCTGAACTTGTTTCTCTGCTCCATATATCCAGTGTTTCATTATTGTTAGTTGCGAGCATTCTTTCTTCTTGAGAAATCTCAGTTTCTAAATCATTAAAGAAGATATAAAATGTTAGATAAGTTTTCATGCAAATGAACATGTTGACAAGTACTGTTCAATTGTATAAAAAATTAAACCTGCACATCTCAGTGATCTGATTAACAGAAAGACGATGAAGCAGCCAATAATAAGCACATAAATGAGAAGCTTGATCTTTCCTCCTGAATAAATTTGTGAGGTTGAAATAATAAACATATATCAATAGTTGAATTCTATTGCAATTTTGCATAGATAAGGACTGAAAAAAAAGATTCAACATTCGTAAAGAACGGATGGATAAACACATTAAAAAAGTCAAAATTATGTGGCAAATGTTCATCAAGTTGGACTCAAGTTAGTTCACTTTCAACTATAGTCTGGCCGGCTTTGGATTTGGGTTAATTGGATTGCAAATCAGTTTTTCTCTCTGGTAATTTACAGGTACAGCTCGGGTTTTTTTTGGTAATTTACAGGTACAGCTCTGGTTGAGCTTGGATTATTCTAGAGTATAACAGGCCAGTCAGATTAAGGTTATAAGCACCTACCATATATAGACTGTTAAGACAACATTTTGGGTCAGGTGTTAATATAATTTTGGGATAAGTTCTGCATTATGATATTTCTTCTAAATTCTCCTGAGTAGATCAACTTTTTTATTTTTTTTATTTAAGCAAGTTTTGCTGTTTCCTCTTCGAATGATTTGATTAAGTACCACAAATATAGATACTGGTAGTGTTGCAGAAAAGGAATAGTTCAGGACCAGATCAGATAGGTCAACTAAGTTTGCTCTTTAGAAAAGGTCAATTCAGGTTTCTGGTCTTCAAATGCTGATTTTTTTCAGGTTTAAGTTTTGATATAGTTAGCATGTTTGACTTTTCAAGATTTGTCAGTGAGTTTGGATTGGGGAGTTCGATTTGGATGGCAGATCATTTAGTTAGGTCAATATTTGTGATGCAAGATTTGAGTAAGTGTAACCTTGAACCTTCTGCAATCATGTGTTTTGCTGATTATCTGAACATGTATCCCAACTCAATGGCTGTAATTTTTCTGCTGCGAGACAGATCAACAGTAAAGATATGTAACATATCATGTTACAATATGCAGATGACTGGAATTCTGTTGCAGTACAACTATATAGGTATTAAATTCTGGCTTGCAGTACAGCATATCATGTTCGACTAAAATTCTGACTTGACTTGAGGTATGGGCGTGGTTTTTTCATTGGCAACAGCAAAAGAAAACACAACCAAAAAAATGAACAAAAGAAAAAATTAGAAGAGGAAATTAAGGGAAAGAAAAGATGGGGACTTCCAAGAAGCAACATTTCTCTCAAGTACTCTTATCAGCACAATCTAGCTTAATTAGCGCAGATCGAATATCTGAAGTGGCTTTTTATTTTTGTCTAATTTTTTTTTATTGTCTCCTCCTAGACATATGTGGTGGGTCGCCTATACCTAACAAAGATTTTAGCCAGGCTAAATTTGCTTGTACCTCCGAGGAGTCATTACGTACGTCTTTGTGGAAAATTGATTAGATCGTCTAGGCAGGTTGCCTACAGGGCTTGGAATTCAAAGCTAGAGAGAGGGATTGTTTACCCAGGACAAATATACATTAAAAATACGGAGAATTTCATATATACCACTCAAAAACTGAGATTAATTAAGTTTAAGATTATATAAAATATAATTAACAAGTTATTTAGTCGTTCCTCCTCTGTCCATTCCTCATTTGCACACAGATTTTTCTTTCGTCTTTTTTGAGGTAACTTCCTATTTTCGCTTAAACTCTCTCATCATCTCGTCTCTCTCTTAAACTCAGAAAGAAGGGGCAGTAGACCCGGATTTAAGGATTCCAACTCCAGCTTGATCGTATAAAAACAATGTAACCACTCTAATTTTTTTCCAACAAAATAACTCATACTAAATTCGACGCTAATGTTGCAACCCGTTATCAAAGTAGTAACTGAGTTTGAGAATCTATGTTTTGTTACTGACTCAATTTGGAATATCTGTTTCTAATCTTTTATATCGGGTATAAAGGAAAACGGTTCTAAGGAATGAAAGAGAGGGTCATAAGTTAATCCTTGATTAATTATAGTTTTAAGAAAATTAAACATAATTAATCTAAGTTTTTGGTATATTTGATATATACTAAAGTTATATTGGGTAAATATGTGAGTTATTGAATTTTTAGATGGTAAATATGTAATTACAAAAATTTGAATGGTAAATATATAATTACAAAAATTTGAATGGTAAATATGTAATTTCACAATTTTTGAGTGGTATATATGAAATTCTCCCTAAAATATAAGAGAAGGGATCCAATTTTACAATTTTATGGTGACATATCTTGATACCATATTTTTATAAGTAATTTTTATGATTTCAAAATTCAAATAGTCGATCCAAACCATTCAACATAATATCTATATTAAAATGTACTTGGAGACTAATTTTTACATTGTTTTGAAATTTATTATTATTTATTTAAAAAAAATTAAAATTGTTGTGTTTTAATGGTCCAAGATTGCCTAAAAACAACAATTTTGTATACATTTTAATAAATACTAAAAAAATCCAAAAAAATATAAAATTTGGTCTCCAAGTACATTTTAATATGGAGATCATGTTGAACGTTCGAATCGTTTGTTTGGATTTTAAAATCACAAAAATATAGTGTCAAGATGTGTCACCATAAAATGGTGTAATTGGATCCCTCCTCAAAATATACTTAATAAGTTATTTAGTCTCTTCTCCTTCTCTGCCCCTTTCTCTTTTGCGCACAGATTTCTCTCTCGTCTTTTTTGACGTAACTTCTCATTTTCATTAAAACTCTCTTTTTATCTCGTCTCTTCCACTTAAATTCGGAGAGAAGGGGCAGTAGATTCAGATATAAGAATTCCAACTTCAGCTTGATCGTCTAAAAACAAGTTAAACTCTCTAACTTTTCTAACAAAATAACTCGTACTAAATTCGATGCTGATATCGCAACCAGTTATCAAAGTAGTAATTGAGTTTGAGAATCTGTGTTTTGCTACTGGCATAATTTCGAATTTCTATTTTTAATCTTTTATATTGAATATAAAGGAGAACGGTTCTAATTAGGAAAGAAAGAGATAGTGCTAAGTTAATCCTTAATTAATTATAGTTTTAAGAAAATTAAACATAATTAATTATAGTTTTAAGAAAATTAAACATAATTAATCTGAGTTTTGGATATATTTGATATATACTAAAGTAATATTGGGTAAATATTTGAGTTATTAGATTTTTAGATGGTAAATATGTAATTACAAAAATTTGAATGATAAATACGTAACTTCATAGTTTTGAGTGGTATATATGAAATTCTCCCTTATATATATATATATATCCGGACTAATATATTTACAAAAATTTTATTAAAAAATATCACAGGACTAATATACATTAAAAAAACCTTAAAAAAATCTACATGAAAAAGATCCATAAGTCCTATGAGAAAACTTGTATATCACATGTCAGACTATATTATATGATTATATCGAGGATTTCAAATTAACAGCTGAAGCTAATCACTGTGAATCCTTATCCTACCTTCCTTTGACAAATAAGAGTTTTATGTTCATTCTTTGATGATTAATTAGAAGATCTGTGTATGTTGCCATTTTGTAAAATAAACATATATGTAAGAATTAAAGATATTCCAGGCTTTCTTTTTGAAAAAATTAAAGAGAAAAGAGGCCATATAAGGTGTTGAATAGTCACCTTTACTGGTGCTAGATGGAGAATTCATTGGAGGAGTTGTAGGAGCCTGAGTTGGGAAGTTACTAGATGCTGGAGGAGTTGGTATGACTGTCCCCGAGATTGAACCTATTTGTTGATCTGGATTTCCAGAAAAGAAGGTGTATGTTTCATACCTCAGGTTGCATCTCACTCCTAAAACCCTTGCCCCTAGCCGCCCATCAAAAGATTTTAGCGTCTGATCAATAAGGTCTTGTAAACAAGCACGGCATGTATTATTTGAAAAATCAGGCGTGCACTGTGACAAGCCATAGATCACCGGCAAGGATGCCGTTATGTTTATCGCTCCAGTCCAAAAATGCTTTCTCGAGTTAAAAGCTGCCTGATCCGAGACGGTGCTTAGTAGTGTGGTCACCACAGAGTTGAAGTAGTCTTTTGTAATGTTATTCGATGGATCCCATCCACTAAATCTACCGCCTGTCATGCTTTCGGTGTTCCACATATAGATTACTTGCGAATTATCACTTGAGTTGAGGAACTGCTGGTTGGAGTACCTCAAGAGGCAGAAGTCATAATATATTGTGGCTGCTTTTGAGTATGGGCATAGATTCATTACATCTAGGAAGGATTGGTTAAGGCAGTCTCCACAAATAGAAGAATTCATGTCACCACGACAGAGGACAAGACCAGAGATCTGGTCTGGTGCTGTACCAATTGTATTTTCATAGAAACCCTGGTCTGCAACTGCTTCTGTGGAAAGGGAGGAGGAGAGTTTGTCGAGGTTGAAATTGTATGTGCTATTTACGGTGTAGTTGCCGGTGGTGCCACAAATTTGGTAGAGTACATCGGCTGCCGATGATAGATGTAAGCAGAGATTTGTGAGGAAGAAAGCAAAAAGGCAGAGATTTTGGTTCTTCATTGCTCTGTTTTTGGTCAAGGAACTAAATGATGGAACAATAAATGTTATTTAGAACCTTGATAATCACATATTGTTTATTTTACGTTTTGGTTTTCTTAATTTAAATTTTCGTAATTCTGTCCTGATATTATCATGAATAAAACCGACGAACTCTTTTTCCACCGCACAATACACACCGATTTTTTTATTTATATTAAAAAAATAAATAAAATTTTAAAAAATATTCAAATCCTGACTGAAATTCAAAAACTATCCAAACCGGTGCTCCAATAACCGGAATAGGCCCTTCTTTCCGATCAACCAATTCCCAGATTTAAAGAAATGGTCCGGTTAATGGTTAACCAGAAAGGTTATTGGTATAGCGCAATTTTAATATAAATCCGGTTAAGGGTGCACCGGTTTTTTTTTTTTTTTTTGAAAACATAAATTTTTTATTTTTTGTATTAAAATATTAGAAATGTTGAATATAATTCTTTAAAAATAGATGGAATACAATATAATTTGATTTATTAGAAAAATTACAGCAAATAATCCTAATCAATATTTTTCAGTCTGAATTTTTCATGGCTATAAGAAAAATTAATATATTTATTTATGTGTTATTGGAAAAAAAAAAAAAAATGCTTGGATTGTGAGTTACCGATCCTGGTTCAAAAGTCACTTCTAGGTAATCCAGAAAATATTATAATATTTCTAGTACATTTAATTTATTAAAAATTGTATCTATTTTGAGAATTCTTTTTGAAAAACAATCATTAAATAAAGTAAAGTTTTTATTTTTTTTCAAAAATAGATACAACTTTTTATAAATTAAATGTACTAGAAGAATTACAATATTTTCTGAATTACCTAGAAGTGACTTTTGAACTGGGATCAATAACTCACAATCCAAGCATTTTTATTTTTTATTTCAATAACACATAAATAAATATATTAATTTTTCTTACAGCCACGAAAAATCCGGCCTGAAAAATATTGATTCGAGTTATTTGTTGCAAACTTTCTAATAAATCAAATTATATTGTATTTCATCTATTTTTAAAGAAATATATTCAATATTTCTAATATTTTAATACAAAAAATAAAAAAATAAAAAATTTCTGTTTTCGAAAAACAAAAAATAAAACCGGTGCACCCTTAACCGGATTTATATTAAAATTGTGCTATACCAATAACCTTTCCAGTTAATCATTAGCCAGACCATTTCTTTAAATCTAGGAATTGGTTGACCGGAAAGAAGGGCCTATTCCGGTTATTGGAGCACCTGTTTGGATAGTTTTCAAATTTCAATCAGGATTTAGATATTTTTTTTAAAAATTATTTATTTTTTAGATATAAATAAAAAAATCGGCAATACACACCTCACAAATGATAGGGAAACACTGTGGTCGAAGCAATGTTGAATGTCTTTTTGCACCCATTTGTCTACTATATTTTGGGGTTGTATTTTATTCTTGTATTTTGTAATTTATTCTAAATACTTGTACCCGAAACCTTGATTTTTTTTTTTTTTTTTTGGTTTGGGTAAAGGAGTCGTTGGAAGACAATTTGCTACCAAACTTAAATAGAAAGGATAACTTTTGTTTGATATATAGTTTCTAGTCGAACCAAAAGAGGCTCTCGTCATCCCTCAGACTCTCACCGTTTTTATTATTTTATTATTTTTTTATTTTTTTTATTTTATTTTATTATTATTATTATTATTATTATTATTATTATTATTATTATTATTATTATTATTATGATGTTTTCTACTTGTATTAGGAGTGCAAACGGATCATATACGGATCGGATAGTGTTAAAATCATATCCGTATCAGTATCCGTTTTTATTTTGCTCAGTGGATGGTAACTAGTAACTACTAATTACTCAACTTGCTTGATGATTAGCTTTGTCAGATGTAAGCTACTTAACTTTATATATAGATTTTGAAACTCAAATATTCAATCCAAATTATTGATTTTGTTTATTATCATGAGAATATAGTAACAATATTCTCAAATAAATCCGTATTATATACCAATAATATTTTTTAATATTTTTTACATATCTTCGATTAATTATTCGTCAATCAATATTACCTCAGGTCAAGTCACAACTTTGAATAATTCATAAACAACAAAATCTTAATTTAATTTGTCACTGAACTTCGAATATTACCTCAGGTCAAGTCACAACTTTGAATATTATAATTCATTATAATATTTGTAACCAAAGAAATCATAATTTGTTGGCAAGGTCTCTTCTGCCATGGATAATTTTTAATAGGGTGATTTATTTATTTATGTAGGGCTAAATGTTATAATTTGAAGTTCTGCGGGGCTAAGCATGCAATTGTGCTAAAATGAAATTGCATACGCTAAAAAGATTTTTTTTTATTTAGTAAAGAATAAAATGCTTCAAATGATTGGTTTTAAAAAAAAAAAAATTCCACTGTATCAATAATAGGATGAAAGATGAAAATGTAATTTTCCACCACACCAATAGTACGGTGGGAGGTTTTTTTTTTAACCCAGCCACATTAATTAGACACTCTGAAAAAGACCTTCCCATTTTCCATAGTATGGTGGAAGAATTGTGGAAGCTAGAATGCCGACATTTTTATTCTTATCCAATTAAAAAATAATTTAATAATAATAACCATGATTCAAGAACTTATTAAAACTACCTAAGCCGTGAAATTTTTTCACGGTTCCAATTTTTGTTTTTGTTTTTACAATACATAATTTTTTATTTTTTGAATTTAAATATTAGAAATGTTGAATATATTTATTTAAAATAGATGAAATACTATATAATTTTATTTATTAGAAAGACTGTAACAAATAACTCGGATCAATATTTTCCAGGCCAGATTTTTTACGGCTGTAAGAAAAATTAATATATTTCTTTATGTGTTATTGAAAAAAAATAAAAATACTTAGATTCTAAGTTATTGATCCCGGTTCAAAAGTCACTTCTAGGTAATTCAGAAAATATTTTGATCTTTCTAATATATTTAATTTATAAAAAGTTATATCTATTTTGAGAATTATTTTTGAAAAACAATCATTAAATAAATTAAAGTTTTTTTTTCAAAAATAGATATAACTTTTTATAAATTAAATGCATTAGAAAAATCAAAATATTTTCTAAATTACCTAGAAGTGACTTTTGAATTGGGATCAATAACTTAGAATATAAGTATTTTTATTTTTTTCCAATAACACAAATAAATATATTAATTTTTCTTACAGCCATGAAAAATCCGGTCTGAAAAATATTGATCCGAGTTATTTGTTACAGTCTTTCTAATAAATCGAATTATATTGTATTTTATCTATTTTTAAATAAATATATTCAACATTTCTAATATTTCAATTAAAAAAATAAAAAATTCTGTTTTGTAAAAAAAAATAGTTGGAACCATGGAAAAATTCCACGGCTTGGATAGTTTTAATAATATTCTTGAATCATGGTTATTATTATTAAATTATTTTTTTTAATGAGTAAAAATAAAAATATCGGGCTAGAATGCTTCAGGAAATAAATCTTCTGTGATTCTTTGAAAATCACAGGGCCCTGCTATTTCAAATTCATCCCTTCATTTATTTTGAGATTTGTGCACATAAAACTACTGATTTTGAGATTTGTACATTTTCAACAGACGAATATCGGAGTCTGTATCTGCCACTTCAAAAAAAAAAAAAATAGAATCCTACTATATTAATACGGATTAGTTGATTTAAAATTAAGGACAGTATTCAATTCAATTTAAAATTTAGAAATTTAATATAAATATTTGTATAAAAGGAAGTCAACATTAATCGCACGTGCTCGTGCATTGAATGAGAATAGCACATGGCAGTCTTTGTTGACTGAATTGTTGCACCGAGATCTGACTAACACGAGTATCTCATCCTCTCAGCTTTCATCCGGACCGTTTATTACAAATTAACACCGTTATAAATTGAATTTTTTGTCAATTGATCCGATCGATTTTAGACAACCTCATTCCTTCGAATAAATGAAAGGATTCCGACTATTTCTATCGTCGTCTTTGCCAACGGAAAGAACTATCAAATTTATTAATTTGCTTGTTATCCATTAAAAAAAATTAATTTAGTTATTTATTTTTTTGGGAAAAAAATATGTCCTTGACGGAAGACTAAGGGCCTGTTCGACTATCAAGCAGGAAAAAAAATAATTCAAAATTCAAAATTTTTTCACAATCTGGCTGTGTCAAAATTCAAAATTTTCAGAAAATATGATGGTTTGGTTTATTTTTTTTTTTGGGATATGGTATATTTAAAAATTTTGGGGCTACGCGTTCAATTGCGCAAAAATTAAATTGCATTGTAGTCCACAACTCGCCTAAAATAATCAGAAATTTGTGGTTGTTCGGCAAGGCTTCCTTAAACCTTCTTAAGATCAAAGGAGCCTCCTTCAACTTTATTAGCCGCTTAATTCTAACGAACACCGGTTACTTAGCACAGATGAAGATTATCTCTTTTAGCCTCTTTTTGCCCAGATCTTAATCCTCTGCCTGGATCTCAAGGCACCTCTACCCTTTTCTTTAACTTCTTTAGTTATCACTCACGGATTAAGACAACCGAACATTGATATCTTAAGTTTTTTTAAAACTTAATTCTAACTAGAATTAAGAGGTGTTGCCAAACAGTAGGAACCATTTTCAACACATGAGATCCGGAATTCACATCTCCTCAGCTTACCTGAGTACAATATAATTAAATCGAACGGCCTGAAATTCGAACGTTTAACTTTGCACAAATATAAAAGCAAAAATAATACTGCCCTCTGCGCCATCCCAAGTAAGCACCGGCTGAAATTATATCTGGACCGTCCATTTTAATTGTGTTGAGTCAGGTACCTGGGAGGATACGGATCTATTTAAAAATTTCGAGATCTTGTTATTTAAAATTGGTCTGTACGTTTCAATCATACTGGTTACTGATACTGACATACTGTGCCTAAGGACTTTTCCTCATAAAAAACAGATAACTGATACGTCCGAATTGAAATAGGAAGATCCTATGATATTGTTTGTGATACCAATCCCCGAAATCTGAACCTGTTGACTAATCCTAGGGCCCGGAGTCAATAGAGTTGCTCGCATGGGTTTCCTGAAAAAAAAAATAATGACTAATTATTATAATTAAATTTGTAACAGTAATAACTAATTATTATAATTAAAAAATAATGACTAATTATTACAATTAAAAAATAATGACTAATTATTATAATTAAAAAAAAAACCTATTCACTCAGCTCCACGTCTCGAGAGAAGTTTTAAAATCGTGAATTGACAGAGGCAGAAACGGATTTAAATATACATATGGGTCACAGGACATATGGGACGCCGGGCGCCTCATGGATTATTTGGGCCGCTCCGAGCCCAGTAGATCAAGGTAGAATTAATAAAAATTACAAAACATGGTTATTTTTAAAATTTTGATTTTTTTTTAGGGATATTAATAAAAATGGCCAAGCTAAGCGTGAAATTGCGCTAAAATGAAATTGCATACGCTAAAAATATATTTTTTATTTAGTAAAGAATAAAATGCTTCAAATGATTGGTTTTAAAAAAAAAAACAATTCCAACGTATCAATAATACGATGCAAGATGAAAATGTAATTTTCCACCACACCAATAATACGGTGGGAGGTTTTCTTTTAACCCAGCTACATTAATTAGACATTCTGAAAAAGACCTTTCTGTTATAAATAAAATAAGTTATGGATGGATGTTCATTTGCAACTCTTCTATAATTACTTCAAAACTTCTCATAAAGATTTATGTTATTCTCTTCTCATTTATCAATACAATTAATTTACCATGGCTTGTTATTTACATTTTCTACCTATAAATAGAGGATTGTAAGATTGTATTTGATACACAAGAAAAGAATAAGAAAATATAGCTATCTTATATATAGTTAATATCTTGTTTGATTTCTTTATCTTTATTTTACAACACGTTATCAGCACGAATTGCTCGGAAGTTGCAAAGTAATCCTGTAAGTAATTTATGTGATTAATTTTTATATCTTTCATTAATTTAAATTTCATTTAAATTTTTGATTATATTTGTTTTAGTTTATAAGAATCATTCCTTCAAGTGAATGATGGAATAATAACTTGAAGTTATTATCAAAACTAAATGTTTATTTAGAACCTGAAGTTCTATTAGAATTTTTACTATAAAATTAATATAATAATCAGCAGTTATTATAGGCCACTGGATGAATAATAACCTGAATTATTCCCAATTAAAACTTAAAGTTGATTAGAAATTTTCATATAAAATTAATATAATAACCAGCAGTTATTATAGGTCATTGGATGAAAATATAACCCGAAGTTAATTCAACTTAAATTCTACAATTGCGCAGTCAAGCAATTTAATAACCGGAAGTTATTAAATAAAATATTTTATTATAACGTGAAGTTATATAATATTAACCTGAAGTTATTAATACATTTAAATTTATTTATTCATGCATTTACGTATTCTTTTATTTATATTTATTTATCTCCCTTTTCATAACCTGAAGTTATGATATTAATAACCTAAACTTATGGCATTAATAACCTGAAAAATAAAATGTACAATTTTATGTTTATGTTTACTAAAGGTTTAAATTTACATTTCAATTTTTTTATGCAAATAAAGTTAATGAATAAGTGGAAGTTATTGCATTCTTTTATTTTAAAGGAAAATGGCTGACGCAATGATAAGTAATGAAGATTCATGTCTGGTAGACAATGGAACAACTAATACCATATTGAAAAGTAAGAAATACTTTTCACAATTGTATCTTGGTGAGACTAATATTCACACTATATCTGGCACAAGTAATTTAATAGAAGGCTCCGGAAGAGCTTATATTTTGTTACCTGAAGGAACAAAATTAATAATAGATGATGCATTATATTCAAGTAGATCCAGAAGAAATCTGCTAAGTTTTAAAGATATTCGAAAGAATGGTTATCATATTGAAACTATGAATGAGAGAAATTGCGAATATCTTCATATCACATCTATTAAGAATAACCATAAAATCATAATGGAAAAGATGCAAGCATTGTCCTCTGGACTATATGGAACTTATATAAGTACAATAGAATCAAATATGGTTACTAACCAGAAGTTAGTTGATCCAAAGTTATTTACATTGTGGCATGATAGATTGGGTCATCCAGGAAATATAATGATGAGGAGAATAATTGAAAGTGCAAATGGGCATCCCCTAAAGGACATGAAGATCCTATTATCAAAAGATATGACATGCGAAGCATGCTCTCTTGGAAAACTAATTAGTAGGCCATCTCCAAATAAAGTTGGACCTGAAGCTCCTTCATTTTTAGAAAGAATTCAAGGAGATATATGTGGACCTATTACACCTCCATGTGGACCGTTTAGATATTTTATGGTGTTAATTGATGCATCAACACGCTGGTCACATGTGAGTTTGTTAGCAACAAGAAATGTTGTATTTGCTAGACTATTAGCACAAATTATCCAATTGAGAGCTAATTTTCCGGATTATCAAATTAGAAGAATCCGGCTTGATAATGCAGGTGAGTTCACTTCTCAGACTTTTAATGATTATTGCATGTCTATTGGAATTACGGTAGAACATCTAGTGGCCCATGTTCATACACAAAACGGTCTAGCAGAATCGTTGATTAAAAGGTTACAATTAATTGCTAGACCATTACTTATGAGGTCTAGTCTACCGTCTTCTGCATGGGGACATGCCATATTACATGCCGGTGCACTCATTAGATTAAGACCAACTGCTGATCAGAAGTATTCCCCGTTACAATTGGTCTCTGGAAGAGAACCAAATTTGTCTCATCTAAAGATATTTGGTTGTGCTGTATATGTTCCAATTTCTCCTCCACAACGCACAAAAATGGGACCTCAAAGAAGGCTGGGAATTTATATTGGTTTTAACTCTCTTTCTATTATTAAATATTTAGAACCATTAACAGGAGATGTTTTTACAGCAAGATTTGCTGATTGTCATTTTAATGAATCAATATTCCCAAATTTAGGGGAAGAAAAACAAAAACTGGATAAACAAGTAACTTGGAATTCATCGTTATCTTATCTTGACCCCCGAAGTGGTCAATGTGAACTCGAAGTTCGAAAGATCATAAATTTGCAAAGAATTGCAAATGAATTGCCTGATGCATTCACCGATACGAATAGAGTTACTAAATCACATATTCCAGCTATAAATGCACCTGCTCGAATTGACATTACAAAAATATCTAATGAATCTAATGTGCGTAGAAAACGTGGAAGACCACTTGGTTCCAAGGATGTAAATCCACGTAAAAGAAAAGAGCAGAATAAAGCAGTTGGTTCAACCCTAGAAGAGGTTGATGATAAAACTCCTGAAGAAGTCAATAAAATTCCAAAAGAGATTAATGGTAATACTCCTGAAGAAGTTGATAAAACCCTAGAAGAGGTTGATGAAATTCTAGAAGAAACTCAAGTACCAAATGATTATGAGGTTTCTATAAATTATGTAATAAATGGTACTATATTAAATAGAAATAAAACACATGTTGATGAAATATTTGCATTCACTATAGCAAGCGATGTTATAAACGAAGAAGATAATGTGCCAAAAACTCTCAAAGAGTGTAGACAAAGAAATGATTGGCATAAATGGAAAGATGCCATACAAGCAGAATTAAGTTCATTAGACAAGCGGCAAGTATTTGGACCTGTAGTCCAAACACCCAAAGATGTTAACCCTGTAGGTTACAAATAGGTATTTGTCATAAAAAGAAATGAGAAAAATGAGATTGTGAGATATAAAGCAAGGCTGGTGGCACAAGGCTTTACACAAATATCAGGAGTTGATTATGAAGAAACGTATTCACCTGTAGTAGATGCGATAACTCTCAGATTTCTAATAAGTCTCACAGTTGCAGAAAATCTAAAAATGCGACTTATGGATGTTGTAACAGCCTATTTATATGGTTCACTTGACATTGATATATACATGAAAGTCCCAGAAGGATTGAAAATGCCTGAAGCATATAAGTCAAAACCTAGAGAGATGTACTCTATAAAATTAAGAAGATCTTTATATGGACTAAAACAATTTGGTCGAATGTGGTATAATCGACTGAGTGAGTACCTTCTAAAAGAAGGATATAAAAATAATATAATTAGTCCATGTGTTTTTATTAAAAGATCAAATCTAGGTTTCACAATCATTGCAGTGTATGTTGATGATTTAAATATTATTGGATCTCCTGAAGAGATTGAGAATACTGCAAAATTAATGAAGAATGAATTTGAGATGAAAGACCTTGGTGCAACAAAATTTTGTCTCAGCCTGCAGATCGAACATCTAAAGAATGGAATATTTATCCATCAATTAAATTATGTTGAAAAAATATTAAAGAGATTCAATATGGATAAAGCTCATCCTTTGAGCACACCAATGGTCATACGATCGCTAAATGCAGAAAAAGATCCTTTTCGCCCACAAGAAAATAATGAAATAGTACTTGGTCCTGAAGTACCATACTTAAGTGCAATTGGGGCATTATTATATCTTGCAAATAATACGAGACCCGATATCTCATTTGCAGTAAATGTGTTAGCGAGATATAGTTCCAAACCAACCAGAAGGCATTGGAATGGAATTAAACATGTATTTCGGTATCTCTGCGGAACTAGAGATATGGGGTTATACTATCAAAAGGATACAAAATCCAATTTAATTGGATATGCAGATGCTGGATATTTGTCGGATCCACATAAAGCACGATCCCAATCTGGATACGTATTCACCTATTGTGGAGCTACAATTTCATGGCGATCGACAAAACAAACTCTTACGGCAACATCATCAAATCATGCCGAGCTAATCGCTCTATACGAGGCGGGTCGAGAATGTGTTTGGTTACGATCAATGATTCAAAACATTCAGGAAGAATGCGGACTTGAAAACATCAAGATAAATCCTACTCCGCTATATGAAGATAATACAGCATGCATTGCACAAATCAAAGAAGGATATATCAAAGGAGACCGAACTAAACATATCTCGCCAAAGTTCTTTTCGACACATGACCTACAAAAGGAAGGCGTAATAGATGTTTGCCAAGTCCGATCAATCGACAATCTGGCAAACTTATTCACAAAATCTTTACCGACAAAGGTTTTTGTACAACTCACAAAGAAGATAGGTCTACATCGATTGAAGGATATTCAATGATATCAAAATGAGGGGAAGCGTTATACGCACTGTACTCTTTTTCCCTTAACCAAGTTTTTATCCCAATGGGTTTTTCTTGGTAAGGTTTTTAATGAGGCAGTACGTGATCCTGAAGTATCATGTTAATATCGATCCTGAAGTATCATATTAACAGCGTATAATGAACAATGAACATCCAAGGGGAAGTGTTATAAATAAAATAAGTTATGGATGGATGTTCATTTGCAACTCTTCTATAATTACTTCAAAACTTCTCGTAAAGATTTATGTTATTCTCTTCTCATTTATCAATACAATTAATTTACCATGGCTTGTTATTTACATTTTCTACCTATAAATAGAGGATTGTAAGATTGTATTTGATACACAAGAAAAGAATAAGAAAAGATAGCTATCTTATACATTGTTAATATCTTGTTTGATTTCTTTATCTTTATTTTACAACACTTTCCATTTTCCACAATATGGTGGAAGAATGGTGGAAGCTAGAATGCTCCAGGAAATAAATCTGCTGTGATTCTTCGGAAATCACAGGACCCTGCTATTTCAAAATCATCCCTTCATTTATTTCGAGATTCGTGCACAGAAAATTACTGATTTTGAAATTTGTACATTTTCAACAGACGAAGATCGGAGTCTGTATCTGCCACTTCAAAAAAAAAAAAAAATAGAATCCTACTATATTAATAAAAAATCGATATTATGATTATTAAATGCATGTCTTTCTTGACTAGACATATTTTACGATGTGTTCTTTGACCATTTTTATTAATATCCTTAAAAAAAAAGAAAATTTTAAAAATATCCTCCGATTTGATTTTTTTTAATGCCCCGACTACCAAATTAAAAATAGCGGACCACCTGGAACAGGGGCGGGTCACACCCCAAGTGGATCGCCCGTGGGATGGGCGGTCCTCTTTTTTTTTTTTTTTTTTAGAGATCTTAGTATTTTGATTTAAATAATTTTGTAATTTTTTTTCTTGTTTAGAGTGTATGCTAAAAAATAAGATATTTGATATATTTATCAAGTGATGTCGTAACTACTTTAATTTTTTTTTAATTAACTTTGACTTGATTTGTCAATTGGATATCACAAATCTAAATATAACACTAATTAAAGACTTGGCCTTTATTCAAAAAATTTCAAGCTTTGACAGCTTGTTGATCTTCTTCTTTTTTTTCTAGTTTTTATAATATATGTATAATATATACACTAGGAGTAAAGCTAATATATACTCAAGTCTACCATACACTTAACTTTATGACCGTCAGATTTCTTTAAAAGTCATGTAGATTCTTTAAAAGTCATGATAGCACGACTTTTAAAGAAATATGATGGCCCTAAACTTAAGTGTATGGTACACTTAAGTGTATATTAGCTTTACTCTATACACTAGTATCATACCCGTGCGTTACAACGGGACATATTATAAGTAACAAATATATCAATAAAACTAATAACTATTTAAAAATTAAAACACGTGTTAATAGATAAATATATATGATTATGTATTTTTAATTAACTTTAATCGTGATCTCTGATAACAATTTAATGATGTGATGATTCTTTATTTTTAAGTACCACTGGTATCAAATAATAGGTCGATTTGAATCTAATATTAAATATTATACAACAATTTAATATCAATAAATAATATGATATCAAAAAACATAAATAAAAAGTGTTATCATATGTATGTATAGATATATATACACACACACATATTATAAGAGAAATATATACACACACATTCCAATTTATATTCTTTTTGCATGGACCACCTGGCCCCTACCCAACAGCAAAACACTAGTTACGACATCACTTCATAAATATCTCAAATGTCTTATTTTTTAGCATACACTCTAAACAAAAAAACTTTTTCTTCACAAAATTATTTAAATCAAAATACTAAAATCTCTAAATAAAAAGAAAAAGACCGCCTATCCCACGGGCGGTTTGCTTGGGTGTGACCGTCACACCCAAGCAATTTTTAGCATACACTGTGACCTGCCCTTGTTCCAGATAGTCTGCTATTTTTCTGGGCTGCCTGTGGATATGGCGCTTGGGGCATTTTAAAAAAAAAAAAAATCAAATCAGAGAGCATTAAATTTTTTTTTTTAAGGATATTAATAAAAATGGCCGTGTGTTCTCTATTAAATGTCCAAAGGGCATCGAATCAATAGTGCAGGATTATCTTTATTAATTCCAACTTCATTGAATCTTTTCACAAGTTGTTAACAAATATATATATTTCTCAAATTTATCCAGGAAAAAGGTACAACGGCTCTCCCATGTGTGTAGACTTCGAGGTGTAGACTAATTCAAAGTCTTCAATGTAAATTACTCAAAGGGATAATGCATTTCCATAAAATCTAAATTACTCACAATGGTACAAATAAATAGAGGAAAGTTCAAATGTCTCATATTTTCCGTATCTTATATTTTATATTTTTCTTTTTAAAGTTTAAACTGTCGATCTTAGAATATTAAAATAAAATTGGAGATCAAATTTTAAATTTTTTTGAAAATTATTTATTATATTTTAAGATAGGTACAAAATCGTTGCTTCTTGATCATAAAAAATAAATAATTTCAAAAAAAAATATAAAATTTGGTCTAAAAATATATTTTAATATGAAAATTATGTTGAACAGTTTGAAAAATATTAAACATTTTTTTTTTTATCATGACATGCAGCGGGCAGCTATGCAGCTATACACTTGTACTTGCAATCTATATGCAAGAGCGGAGCCAAGAAATAGGATCATATGTGGCAAAATTTTCGTAATAAGACATAACTGCAAATTATTTCAAAATTTTCAGGAATAAACATACAAGTGGCTTCCTCTGGATCCATCCGACTTTGTCTCTTCCTGTTTATATGAATCACGTAAAAAACACATAAAAGATATTTGCTACAATATTTATAATCCACATAACTTCCATCAAAAAATTTATTTTTACCATCTTTAAAAACAAAACCATTTAACCATTCTTTTTTTGAAAAATTCAATTTTTACCACCTTGTAAATTTAATATTAAGAGGGCTATGATTATGTATCAAAGGCCTCCATAGAGGCATAGACGCCTTATGGGCCAAACACAAACCTTGATAGCAATAAGGCCCGGCAAGGAACAACAGGGCATTGCCCAACACAAGTATAGCACGAACTCGGCTTACAGTCACCATCCCTGGCTGTACACGTCGTTTGTGGTTTAGTGATCGCCGTTTATGCGACTGTCACCGCTCCTATGCAATCAGGGCTCCTAATGAACAAAAGCCCTGTTCATGATCGGTTCAGATCGAAATTGAATGGAACAAGCCCTGTTCATGATCAGCCCAAAACAAAGTTCTTCAAATCCATGTTCAGTCCGTTCAGTGTTGTTCAAAACTGAGCCCTGATCAAACTGAGTCCTATTCAGAACAAGCCCAGTTCAATTGAATTGGGCTGAACCATGGACAACCAATCGGGCTTAACTTTGGACAACTTATGAACAAATCATAATAAGAATTAAAATTAGACAGATCTAACATATAACAGAATAGAAAATTTCTACGAAGTACATGAATTTTTTCCAATAAATCCGAACTCCAATTCTGTTAACAACAAGAGTTTAAAATTCAATTTCAAACAAAATCCAATTTGCAAATTGTTTCACAATAATTAAAATCCAATCTCAAACATTAGACAAATTATTCTAGATAAACAAATCCGAGTTCATCTCTTTCAACAAAATCTGAGTTCATCACTTGCAGCCCCTACATATGTTGAAAAATTACATTAGTCAGCATTTGCATAATAATTACACTCCATTAGAAGTTTAAAAGAAAAAATAATAGACATGCAAGCAATCAAAATAATAATAGACATAAAAATTGGACATACCTATCCATCAAACATTGATGTCATAAAGCTTGATCATGTGCAAAATCTTAGTAGCCTACAATTATTAAGCAAATCTTAGTAACATACAATTATTAGTAGCTTTCTTATCAAACTTACCAACAGACCCTTATAAAAAACATTAAACTTTATCAAGCATTTTGATATCTCAAAATACTAATTCAGTATTTTGGAGTACAACAGTTGGAAAAAAGAAATTCCTACAAAACTTACCAATAGACCCTAATAAAAAGAAATATATAAAAATAAAAATTTGTTGCTTACCAACATACTGCATGAACGGACGAAATTTGTCCAAATCAAAATTGTCAACGGAGCCAAACCAGTCTTTTGTGGAGACGAGGGCCTCAATGGTTTCAGCGATCATCGAGCTGCGCAAGTGATCTGTTAATCGACCAGCTATGTTTTATGCACAAAAAGGCCCACTGTCATGTCCACATTCACTAAAAGGCAATAAAAAGGATAGCATGGACCTTTCTGCATAATTCCATAAGCCAAAGATTGACAACACAGTAGAGAAATATTTTCTTGAAGTTCATAGTATAGTTTCTGTGATTTTCATGTATTAAAGCTCTAATCCAAACCCTAAAAAACATGTGTTAAAGCTTAACTAGACTTGTAAATATAGCCACTGAGTTTAGTTTTTAATAGCTCCTAAGCCCCAAAATTTCTGATTGTGCTAAATGGTCTTGCTATAATTTCAGATTCTAGTAAAATTGACAACTTAGAAAATATTTATCTCACCAAATCACACAACGTTATAGACCCAAATCACACAATTTCATATTCTAGCAAAATTAACTAACTAAGAGGAAAAATGGACAGGCTTGTAAAAGCTATCCACTTCTAAAAATTTCTGAGCAGAAGATTATATTAAACTACAGAATCTATTATTCTTTACTAGACAACTTTACAATGAATTAATCTATTTTATATTTTGTGTAACTATACAAAATTAATTGGGAAAAAAAATTCTTCAAATTTGATGTGCAAATTAAGAAATTAAGTAGATAATCACATACTTGCTGATAGATTAAATGTGCCGCTTTCAGTTCAACTAATATTGATCCGGAATTTTCACCAATGAAAACCAATCAAGAAAAGAGGAAATACACCTAATCAGTCCAAAGCAAAGAGGAAATACACCACAACCTGAACAACCCAATAATGGTACCAATCAAGCAAAGAAGAAAATTACCTGGAGAGAGGAGATAGGCAACGGACCAGCGGAGGAGGAGGAGGGAGGCTGAGCAGACGACGGCGGAGAGGCAACGCAACTAGGTTATAGGCGATATCGCGAGGCTGAGTAGAGAGGCGACGGTGACTACGTTAGAAACTGAGTAGAGAGGCGACGGCGGAGAGGCGAAGGGAGAAAGAGAGAGAGATCGGACTCCATGTCTCCATCAGAGGTGATATCGCGAGGGTCTGGCTGCTAATTCGATCTGTTCAAAACCAACTCAATAGGGCTGCTCGAAACTGTCCAAATGGGCTTCTCAAATGGGCCGCTAATTGAACATAACCAAACTTTGTTCAGGTCCTGTTCAGATTTGATCCAATAATAAAATTTGAATTGAACATGAACTGAACATTGGGCTCATTCAATTTACAACTTGTCCAAATTTTATTCAACAATTGTTCAACCCAATTTGTTCATGGACAATCCTATCCAATTAGCAGGCCTATATGCAATCTCATCTAACCGCTCAGACAACGCGGAATGACGGTTAGGGGACAGCCTATTTAAGACAAAAAAAGTCACATTAAACAGGAGCTGAATTTTTACATCATAGGCAAGGTATCATACAAGCTAGAGTCGATCTGAATACCTCCTTACCTTCCTACTTCGGTAAAGAAGAATCCACATCTTCATTCTCGGTCTGTCTCCTTGAGGCAGGATGGGTCCATACCTAGAAACCTTTACATACATCCTACTTGCTCGAGATATGACGTATCAATCACCGTGGGATACTCTTAGCTCACTTTTATGAAAACTAGATGGCATCCAATCTGAGGGGGGACCGAATTAAGGCAGGAGTTGGGCACCATCACGTCCTCTATATCTCAATGGACCGACAATGATCCTAGACAGAAAGGTAGTGTACAACCTCCCTTAAACATGCTGCTGGTTGTGCCCGTGGGGATGTCTCTGGGAGAAAATCTTCCCGAGAATCCTAACACTAGTGGAAAATATGGAATCAGGATCGGTTATATACGCATATCAGTATCGGAATACAACCAATCCTGATGAAGGCAATACTGATACTATCAGGATCGGTATCATATTTTTTAAAGAACCGATCCAAATAGTAACTATTAGGATCGGTTGTTTATTATAACCGATCTTAATAGCAGTTATCTGGATCGGTTTTTCTTAACGAACCGATCCTAATAGTTATATTCTGTATCGGTTTTTATTTAAAAACCGATCTTAAAAGTTTTTTTTTTATTTTTTTTATTGGAATTATGATCTGAAAAAAAAATATATATTTTAGTATCGGTTTTTAAATAAAAATCGATCCTAAAAGTTTGAAAAAAAAAAAACTTTTAGGATCGGTTTTTATTTAAAAACCGATCTTAAAATTTTTTTTTTTTTTCAGATCATAATTCCAATAAAAAAAAAATTTTAAGATCGGTTTTTAAATAAAAACCGATCCTAAAAGTTTTTTTTTTTTCAAACTTTTAGGATTGGTTTTTATTTAAAAACCGATCTTAAAAGTTTTTTTTTTTTTCAGATCATAATTCAAATAAAAAAAAAACTTTTAAGATCGGTTTTTAAATAAAAACCGATCCTAAAATTTTTTTTTTTTTTCAAACTTTTAGGATCGGTTTTTATTTAAAAACCGATCTTAAAAGTTTTTTTTTTCCTGATATTTTATTGAAGCTAAAAAAAATATTTTTATTTATTTGACCAGCTTCCATATATATATTGCTGGCCAGCATCCTAAATTTTTTTTTTTTTTGCACAGTAAGAAGCAATAATCAATTAAATATCATGTACACATTCTAAATTAATTATCATACACATCTTAAACTATTACAAAAAATTCATGTACTTCATACAAAGTTTTGTGAAGCATTACATATTATAACAAGAAATTTAAATCCAAAAAAAAATTAATTAACAAACATACAAGTGACTAATTGGGCTATTTCTTCAATTAACACACATTTATGCAATATACACATTTATGCAATTAATGTAAAGCACAACAATAAAAAAATCAATAATTACCTCTTTTGCAATCACATCACTTGAGATTAAAAAAGACCCTAAAAACAAAAACAAAGGTAACAATTAGATGGAAAAATATTTTCCAATAAAAAATACAAAAAAATGTGTTTTAAAAGCATAATAATGGGAAAATTAGATAAAGCTAATACCATGATAGTTGATCGGCCGGATAATTAAGTAACTTGAGCGAGATGTCTTCAAAACTGTAAAACAATATACAAACACCATTAATTAATTTTTGAAACAATAAAAAAAATTAAAAACTTACACAATTGAGCCGGAGTTGCGAGAGGCTTGGCTTTGAGAGGAAGAGACGGAGAGAAAGAGAGAGAGACACGGAGGAGAGGGAGAGACGGAGAGAGAGAGAGAGACACAAAGAGTACAGAGGGAGAGACGGAGACAGAGAGAGACGCTAAGTTGAAAATGAGAGGCGCAAAATGAAAATAAGAAGAACCCTAAGCAGGTTATATAGGGAGTTATCATTAGGATCGGTTGTTTATAAAAAACCGATCCTAATAGTATCAGGATCGGTTTTTTATAAAAAATCGATCCTGATACTAATTTTTTTTGGCGGGACCAACTTTGAAAAAAATAGTATCAGGATAGGTTTTTTATACAAAAATCGATCCTGATACTATTAGGATCGGTTTTTATTAAAAAACCGATCTTGATAATCTTTTTTTTTCAAAGTGGATTCTGCAAAAAAAAAAAAAAAAAAAAAAAATCAGGGTCGGTTTTTTATAAAAAACCGATCCTGATACTATTAGGATCGGTTTTTTATAAAAAACTGACCCTAATAGTTTTTTTTTTTATTTATTTTTTTTTTGCAGAACCCACTTTGAAAAAAAAATAGTATCAAGATCGGTTTTTTATAAAAAACCGATCCTGATATATATAAGAAAGATCACTGAGGTAAACCCCACTCATATTGATGGTGTATTAACCATCAAACGGCTACCATTTATTTTCTTTTCTGTTTGGTAATGCATGTACACAGATTAATATTAAGAAAAATGTGAAAAATATAAAATTTATTTATTTGTGTTTGTATGGCCAAATCAACTCTACTATGATCAATTTTGTACAATTTTATTATTATTAATGGCATCAAATTGTTAAATGGAATGCAGACCGTTCATTTCTGCATGATCATCCAACGGTGGGTCTGTAATTAAATAACATGTAATAATTTTTAAAATGATCAAGATATAACATGGAACATTAATAACGTAAAAGTGCCGAAGGCCCGACAACTGTAAGTTTTGATCCAACGTAAATTATTTACGGCCGTGCGATGTTGCTATATTGTTTTGCTTTGATGAACTAGTACACGAATCCTGAATTGTATCAAATTTTATAATGGTGAAATTAATATGACATTCTTTCATTTTAACGGTTCCGATCGACCAAATGCTAATATTCGTATTCGTTCCTTCACAACCCCACACAACAAGGGTTCAAGTCCTATGCATATTATTATATGTCACAAGTCATTGATGCATCATGCATGATTGTATAAAAAAAATTTAATTTTCAAAATGACTTCAAAATGAAATATCAATGTCAAATAACTAATTATATTATCACATAAATTTTAATAATATAAATTACATTAATTTTCATCAAAAAAAATTTATAATTGAACCATATGCCATATACAACAACCATATATATATTCTATTAATCACCACACTAATTACATATAACACAAATGCCTAATTACATATACTTCTCAATATTAAAATTACAAACATAAATATTTTAAAATATTGAAAAAAAAACTAATTATAAAATGAAATTTGATATCTCAATTTTGAAGCTGTCACTATGCCAATTTGTTTTCAATCCGAACAGAGCATTTTAGACTACATACAGCGCACCACACAAAGTTGGTTCTGCAAACAAAAAAAAAAGTATTAGAATTGGTTATTTGAAATAACTGATTCTAATACTATTTTTTTTTTTCAAAGTTGGTTCTAAAAAAAAAAAACCATTCTTTCTAGTACAACTACATGTGCTTTCTATTATTTCAAATATATATGTACAATTTTTTGCATTTCAAATATTTTGTATTTCAACATAAAAACCATAAAAAGTTAATTTCTAGAAGTAAATATTGCTATGCTAGATTTCAAAACTGTACCGATCAAAACAAACAAAAAATTAATTGCTTAATTGATGTCATGAACAAATGGAAACGAATTCATATTACCTGAGATAACAAAATATATATGGTTAGACCAAGACCATATTGATTCGAATTTGATCAGACGGTTCATATATATAGGACGTACATAGGAAATGAAATATCTTTAATTTGACCTCTTTAAAGAAATTAATTCAATTATAAACCTCTTTTAAAAAAAAAACGTACTTGATAGCTGGTCAGGTTTTATCATGCTACTTACAACAACAAAACAAACAAAAAAAAAACAAAAAAAAATTAAAATTTTTTTTTATCAAGATCGGTTTTTAGCAATAAAACTGATCCTGATAGTATCTGGATCGGTTTTATTGCTAAAAACCGATCCAGATACTATCAGGATCGGTTTTTATGTACAGAACCGATCCAGATGCTATTTTCTGATATATTTTAATTTGTTAGATGTATTTAAGTTATCTGAGAAATATTTAGTTAGAATCTGAGAAATATATATATATAACCAGAGATTATTTTAAAAAATAATCTTTATCTCATGTACAGAAAATTGCAACATGAATTATTGTATTTTATGACAAGATTAAATAATTATGTTTCTCATATCAACCAGGTAAGTACCAACTTATCTAAAAATTGAACAGATTGACAAGATAGAATTGTATTCCAGCCTGATCTGTTTAGAACGTCTTTTATTTAAAAAAAATAAACAACTTGTTTGTGTTTGTATAATTGTTTGTTTAATTATTTATTTGTTATTTATAAATTAATACCATAAAATTAATTGCTTAATTGATGTCATGAACAAATGGAAACGAATTCATATTACCTGAGATAACAAAATATATTTGGTTAGACCAAGACCATATTGATTCGAATTTGATCAGACGGTTCATATATATAGGACATACATAGGAAATGAAATATCTTTAATTTGACCTCTTTAAAGAAATTAATTCAATTATAAACCTCTTTTAAAAAAAAAAAACGTACTTGATAGCTGGCCAGGTTTTACCATGCTACTTACAACAACAACAACAAAAAAAAAAAAAAAAATTAAAATTTTTTTTTATCAAGATCGGTTTTTAGCAATAAAACCGATCCTGATAGTATCTGGATCGGTTTTATTGCTAAAAACCGATCCTGATAGTATCTGGATCGGTTTTATTGCTAAAAACCGATCCAGATACTATCAGGATCGGTTTTTATGTACAGAACCGATCCAGATGCTATTTTCTGATATATTTTAATTTGTTAGATGTATTTAAGTTATCTGGATCGGTTTTTAGCAATAAAACCGATTCAGATACTATCAAGATCGGTTTTTATGTACAAAACTGATCCAAATGCTTTTTTCTGATTTATTTTAATTTGTTAAATGTATTTAAGTTATCTGGATCGGTTTTTAGCAAGAAAACCGATCCAGATACTATCAGGATCGGTTTTTATGTACAAAACCGATCCAGATGCTATTTTCTGATATATTTTAATTTGTTAGATATATTTAAGTTATCTGGATCGGTTATTATGTATAGACCCGATCCAGATGCTATTTTATGATATATTTCAATTAATAAGATTTATTTGAGATATTTCAATTATCAGGATCGGTTTTTTGTTAGAACCGATCCTGATACTATCAGGATCGGGTTTTATAAACAACCGACCCTGATAGTTGAATTATTAAGATCGGTTATTTAGAATAACTGATCCTGATAGTATCAGGATCAGTTCTAACAAAAAACCGATCCTGATAGTTCATAAATCAGGATCGGTTGACAATAAAACCCGATCTGAATAGTTTTTAAGATCGTTTTTTTTAAATAAACCGATCCAGATACTTATTAGGATCGGGTGTCCCATATAACTGATCCAGATAGGTCGATCCTGATTCCTGTTTTTCCACTAGTGTAACCCTAATCCTCCCAAGATAACATTCCCTAACTCGGCAGCTCAATCTCGTGGTTTCCTAAACAATACCACAGCTAGGCCTGTCATTATCGAGCAATCCCACTCTTCTGGTCAATTTCGACCACCCATCATGCCGCATCCTTCCGCACAAATTTATCCGTACTATATATCATTATGCGTATCCATAACCGCAATACACTTACTCATACCCACAGCACACATATTCCACTCCCCCAGGATATCTTTACTCAGTAGGAGATTCGAAAACCTATGCCCCGAGATTGCAAGTGTCGTCTCCTTTCCATAATAAATAACAATGATAAATTATATAGCTCTCAAAATATTTAGGACACTGGTTGGACAGAAAAACTAGTTGATTAGGATAATATTATTATATGCACTTCGCGCACCCCATAACCCATGTACGTGTGCTGTGGTTGGGGGCCCACATTGTTGGTATCATTTACATATACAAATATTTAATTTTTGAATTTATTTAATACTACGTTAAGTAGTAAAAAAATAATAATTTGTGCGTATATTGATGTATTGTTGGTATGTTAAATTTTTTTTTTCAAAGTTCATAAAAAATAGTAAAAGAATTCTAAAGTTAGTAAAAATTTGTATTATACAAGTTTAATATATAACCAATATACCGTGCTACATGATTTTGACGTTTCAAATTTAAAATTTTATAATTTGACCGGTAAATATTTCAACCAAATTACTTAAAAAAACATATATAACAGTACTAGTACTGAGCTTCGGCGCTAAGTAATTAATTGCGTATGAGATCATCTTCCTTTGAAAGAAATTTCATAAGGTTAGAACCTGAACTTGTTTATTGTATTCATATTTCAATCATTTAATTAAACCGAATAAAAAAAAATTATATTGGAAGTGCTAGAGTCATAATAATAATAAACCCATACTTTCATTGTATTCTAAGTTTGTTGCTACTCCGTCCGCTCAATTAGGGCATGTTTGGCTGCTAGGCGGGAATGAAAATGAGTTTGGGTTCGGATCCAATTTTAATGGCCAAAACACTGTGCATGTGGAAAAAAAAATTCACTCTAAGTGATTTTTTTTTTCCACAAAAATAGTTGCGTGTCGAACAGGCCCTTAAATTATGGTTATTTGCTAAATTCAAAATTTCTGTTTTTGTCAATCACCATAGAAGAATTTTGGATCTTAAGAGAATTTCCTTCTCATCTATTTGTTTTCATGGATAGACGACCTCGTAACATTTTATTACCAGTCAGTAACATGACAGGAAAGCCCAATACAATTTATCAAATTACAAAAATGAGCCTGACCATGCTCTCGGCCCATCCTTGTAAAACATTTGCACCATTTTCTTTATTCCTTTCTTTTACGTCCATAAAACTGTTTTGTATCAATTTCAGTCAAATTTAAAATTGTTAATTTGTTCATCCAATAAAATGACGTTAAAGAACACAAATTTTGAAATTATTTATTTCAAACTTTTCTAGGCAAATGTTATCTATCGACAAGAGAAAGCAAGTTTCTTTTCCCCTAATGTGAGTGGCAAAAGCAAAAATACTTGTAATATAAGAATAGACACCTGGAACAACAACAATAATAACAAATAACAACAAATTTAATAAGAATAGCAGGATGATTTATTCATTTATGGAGGTCTAGATGTTATAATTTGAAGTTCGCGGGGCTAAGCGTGGAATTGCTAAAAAATGGAATTGCGTACTCTAAAAGCTAGTCTAGTGTAAAAATTAAAATAGAAAGGAATCATTTTCAACAGTCAACAGATGAGATCGGAGTCTGTATCTGCTACTTTTTTTTAAAAGAAAAAAGGAAAAAAATAAAATTAGAATCCTACTTTATCAATGCGGGTAGTTGATAAAAAATTAACGACAGTATTCAATTCAATTTAAAATTTACAAATTTCTTGATATAATTTTAGTCCGTAGATTTCAATCATACAGTCCAAAATGAAATAATAGGACTTTAATTTTTTTTTTTTTTTTTTGTGTGTGTGTGTGATGCCAAACCAACAAATGTAGTAACCTAACTTTTGGTCAAATAATAAAAGATAACGTGTCTTTTGTGTGGAGGTTGTGAGATCGAAATCGACTTAAATTATGAATATTTAAATTTGAAACTAAAATTTCTCTCTCTTACAAAAATCCCACGAAATCTGACTTATTGACTGATCCCAGGGGAGTCAATGGATTTGCTAGCATGGGTTTGACATAAAAAACATTTAATGATAAATTAGATCTCAAAAAACTTAGGACACTGATTGGACAGGAAAACTAATTAATTGGATTTTTATATGCATTTCGCCGACCACATGACCTATGTATAAGGCCCGCACGACATTGAAAATTATATAGTAGGTTAAATAAGAGATAAATTGAGAACTAAATATTTAATTTATTGGCAAAGATATATAGTTTTCATGTGAAAAGTAATTAATTTGAATAGATAGAAGAAATCTTTTGTTTTAATAATAAAGATATGAAATTTGAAGGCCATTTTAAAAAAGATTAAGAGATAAATCAAACTTCTTTCCCCTATATATTCATTACATCAGTTGGATTAATCGGACAACATTTTTTTAAAATTAAAATAAACAGTTTGATTAGTTGTGCACTGGCCATTACGCACATAGTGACAAATGAATTTTCAGTTCAGCGGTATCAAAAATTCATAATTCGGAAATAATTAGAGTATAATTCGGGAATGATTCGGAATTATTTAGATTAGAGATCTCAGTGCTGTAAGAGAGCAACAAAAAACAAATCGCAAATAATTTGGAAAAAAATAGTGAATAATTCGTAAAATTTGAAAAAAAATTCGTGAATTATCCGGGTTTAATTCGGATAAAGTTTAGTTAACCGAATAATTCAACGTTCAATTTAATATCACAAGTAAATGAATTATTCACATTTAATTCACAAATCTTGTGACTATATATGAAAAACAGCTGTCTTCTTGTCTAGAAATATTATATGGCCTGTTCTCTATTGGACCTCCAATTCCAAAGGTCGTCAGTAGTACCGGATTATCTTTACTTCATTGAATCTTTTTGCATGTTGTTGGCAAAAAAATATTCTCAAATTTATATGAGGAAATAGTACAACAAATGGGAGACCAACAAATAAAAGATTCAATGAATGATAAATTCTTGCCATAATAAAAGCTCCAACAAATGGGAGGACCGTACATTTCCAAAATATAAATGCATTTACTTGACTCTTGGTTGCCTGATGTGGAAAACTAATTAGTTAAGTTCAAATGGAATTATGGATAGGATAAAAGTTGTGCAAAATTAAAGTCCTAGTAATAATTAAATTTGACAACAAAAGAAATATCGATCTTCCAAACATGGATTACTTCATTGCAATAGCATAAAAGAATCTGCAATCTTATATAAGCTATTCATAATTTACACCCCCAACTATACAAAATGATAATAGAAAAAAAAATGATGCCTTCTTATTGTCTATCAGTAGGTTCTATTGCAGAATAATAGAGTACATAACAGATACCTGTAAAAAAAAAAAAAAAAATTACAATCACATATAGTGAGAAAACAAGTATTAATCAAACACAAAGGCGCATTCAATCAAGATTGCTGGCATATTTTGAATCTGACACCTTTATCGCAGTAACATCGGGTTGATCTTCAGCAAGGAGGATCATTAGGACCCCGACAGCAATGTGTGAAAGGATTGCAATCAAAAAAAGGTTTAGGAAATGGATCAGGTCTTGCTCCTGCTTTATTGAATAACAGAGATGCTAAAAGGAAGAGGAACCAAACAAAAAATACAATTGGAAAATATTTACTTCCAGGAGTCATCTTGGGAAAAAAAAGAAGAGAATAACAAATGTAGTAAGATTTGGGGTGCTTACCACTTGGTGCTTGTAATTGAGCCCCGGTAGATTATGAATTATATATACTGGTACTGTCATACTGAGCTTGGGTGCCAAGTAATTGCGGGAGATCATCTTATTTTCATGGAAATTTCGCTACATTGAACATGTACTTACTACATGTTTACCGTATTCGTATTTCAATCGGTTATACTTTAAAAAAATACTTTTCTACCATTTTGTATAGTCAACCAAATCCACATTTCAAGCCATCTGCATTCTTAATTATTTTAATTATTTTAGTCAACCAGATCCGATTTTAATATAGCATGCGCAACTTTCAAGCGATATTAACGGCCCATGATGATTGGAACTGTGTCAACAACACAAATTATCCATAATATTGGTTGATTTTTCTATTATTATTTTTTTTGGGTTCTGAAACTATTTTATACTTCTGTTTTGTGTGACTGTCCCTTTTTTTTTTTACAAGAAAGGTTTTAATATCACAAAGTTTGTAAGAATGGCTTCTGGTTAGTAACAAAGGACAACGAATTCAACATCATTCGTGTGGAAAATTGCAGATACGAAAATCTAGATAGAGAGTTTTTTATGGACAATATTAAATGGAAATTGAAAGACTAGATTTCAATCTTTTTATCTCAATTTTTTTGTCACAAGATTTGCATTATTGTATATTGTATATATACTAAAAAAGTCACAATTTTATTTTTTAGTTATATTTTAAAATTTGAGAGTTAAATTAATGTTGAGTTCAAACCGTATGTTAACATTATTCATTTTTATAGGAGAAATGTCCACCTAAAGTTTACTGATCTTTGGACCTTATTTTATGCTAGATCAAGCTGGCAAAACTGAGTACATTCAAATTAATCAATTTTAGTTATCTAAATTTGTTCATTTTTATCACTTAATATAGTATGAAATGTACTTAAAAAATCATAATTTTATGTGCACATTATCTCTCTAGAAAATGAATAAAATCAATAGTTATTTATCAAACATAAACTATATATTTGGAGCTCATAAAAGGAGGTTCATTCATTAGAGCACTGAAAGTCGTCGAATTGAATTTAAATGACAAAATTAAAAAGTTGATCTCGATCAACTTCATAAGCCAAGCATTAACGTCTCAAGTTTTTAATTTTTAAATACACTTCGTATAAAATTAGAAGATTGAAAATGTCTAGAAATAAATGCAACAGAATTATATAAAAGAATCCAACTCACTATCTAATGCAGAACATTGACGAAGTATTATCATTTTTATAAATCCTTTGCCCGTCAATTACATCAAGATAAGCGTTAAAATCCGTTGATGAGAGCCAGTTGAATAGTTTTAGTTCAAGTTTGTGAACTCTTGATAAGCATAAATATATATATATTAACTTTTATTTGCGGGTTTATGAATTGAAGCGCGGGCTTAGTGCAGTGGCATGTGTCACATTTCTCTATGAAGAAACACATGTTCAATTTACAAGAATAACATAAGAAAGATGCATGGTATACTGAATCCTTTTGAACAAAAAAATTGAGTGGCCAGAACAGGGACATTTTTATTTTTACAATTAAAAAAAAATAAAGAAATAACAACGATTCCTCCATAATTCTATATTTCACACGGCCTTAATTCTAAATTGCGGACATGTAATGAGTGTTCGTCATCTTAAATGACGGACACAAAAAGATATCTACTATTTAATATGGCGTTCCACCCATTACTATGTGCGTAGTTTAAGATGGCGGACGTGATCTTTATAACATGTTGCGGAGAGACTAACTCATTTCTCACCTTAGTTGTACTCTCTCTTCGGACAACCTTTTTTACTGTAAGATTTTTTTGGTATCTTTTCAGTTTTATTCATATTTTTAGTAGTTTAATAATTAATTTAGTTAATAGTTAATTTATAATTTTAGATAGAGGTTTAAAGGCTTGTGAAGCGCAAAAAAAAAAAAAAAAATGAAAGTTGTACATAAAGATATAGGTCATGTTTGGTTGTGGAGTCAAGTTAAACCGGATTAAATTTCTTACTCCAAGCTAAACCGGAGTAAGTTAATCATGTTTGGTGGAGTAAGCTAAACCACTTTTTTAAATGGTGTAAGTTACTCCGGTTTAGCTCAAATCTTACTCCATCTTAAATTGCTTATGTTACTCCTCGTTTGGCTCCTTAAGCGTGGAGTAAGGGGTTTACTCCACCTCTTACTCCACAACCAAACATGGCCATAAAGGTTTAAGAATTACAAGTGGTAAAAAAAAGGACACAAATATAACTCGAAAGTTATTTTTCATAAATCTCATTTGAAAGTAAAAATTGAGTAACAAACGTTCATATTTTTATATTCGTAAAATTTGTCTCAGATTGTCGAAAAAATGGATGGGAATAATCGAAGAAAAAAATTGAATGAAAGAAATATTTTCTTTTTTGACTTAAAAGACAAAAATAATAGGAGCTCAACTACACAATTTTATAATTTAAAGACGAGTAGACAAAAGTTTAAAGAGTTGCAAGTAACATTTTAAAGAGTTATAAACAAAGCTTTAAATGTTTGGATATAGACGAACATTGACATTCTAGAAAGTTAGGAGACTTGGGGTTGTGGACGGAAATTTGTTTGAGAAGCAATTCTGAGGGTCCATTAAACAATTAGGTAGTTTGATCCTCAACTTTTATTCAAAAATAAATACAAAAAGCCTCCTTCAATGCCCTTTGATTTTCAAATAAATAAGTAATTAATTTTTCATATATCCTTTAGTTTTTAAATAACAAAATAGGTCAATAAATGCCAATAGAATCCAGTTTTGTCCTTTCCACTGCACTCAATCTCTCAGAAGCATGGCAATACAAAATAGCTCTATCATCAAATAAATTGAATTTCACCTTTGTAGTTGCAACCAACCACAACCCTTTTGAGCTCTTATTTCCAGCAAGTTCAACAGTCTAAATTTGATTCTTCTTGCCTCTGTACCCTTTCAAGAAATTGACTGTCCCACCTTGTCAGGAAATGGGAACGACATCTTACATGAAAGAACTTGACCTCCACAAACAAGCCAATTATGATTACTTAATCAATAATAATAGTTTTAATCCATGGTTATTGCAAACATCTTTCTCTCAAGAGTCAAGAGTCTTGACTCAAGACCTCATTCTTTCAACAAATCATGGATAGTTTCACACAACACCATGCACTATGTGGAGGAGGAACACAATGGAAGTATAAATGTGCGGTAAGAAATAGAGATAATGATAGTATTCCATGAGATCAGGGCGTAACTAGAAAACTTTGATAAAGAGGGCTGAAAATTAAAATGTAAAATGAGGAGAGTGAAATTTGAACCCAAGATCACTAAAATACAAGTAAACATTTGATTATTATTAAGGAGGGTTGGACTATACAGAAAGTTTTTTTAAAAAACAAATACTTTAATTAAATTTCAATATATATAACTATAATTTTAAAATTATAGAGATGGCTTAGCCACCTTTTTATTACAATGTGAGATCCACCCCAAGGTTCAGAAATCAGTTGTTAAACTTATACGGACTCACCCCAATCTGTGCAACTTATGCGGATTGGATCACTTACTTTGATCGATCAAATGATTTAAATGTACATTAATTGTAACTAAAAAAATTATCTGTGCTCCTATTAAGTTTTAGTTTAAGAATTATAAAAACTGTCAACAAGACTCTGGAACCAAACAACCTTAAATCTGTATTAAAATGGAGCGGGAAAACGTAAAATTAGATCTGATTTGAATATCCCTGAAACCCAATAAAATTCAATAACTCGAAGTTTGACCCGACCTGCAGGAACTCGCAAAAGATATTAAACTGAAAGACCCGAAACCCAACTTGACCCGACCCCACACTTGATCTGACAATTTTCCAAAGTCACATTGATCTGATCCGACCGATTGCCACCTCTAGATGTAAAGTATTCCGGACTATATAGTTTGCTATTTTTAAGGCCATTTTTGAAAAATAATCTAAATGCTAAAGAGTGGAGTCTAATTGAACTAAGCTTACGCCTAACCTGTTAATAGTTTTCCAAAATTCCCACAAGAATTTACAAAAAGCTAAATAAATGAATTATAAGCCCAAATATATATTTTTGATGTTATAATTTTGTCCACTAGTTTGGCCCTTTGCTTTCTCTCAAAAAGTCCAAATGGATAGTGACGAAGTTTTTCAATTGCCTTCTCATTCTTCAAACGTCCTTTTAATACGATAGTAATTGTTTTATTAAAAAAGAGATAACCAACTGTCAAATTGAATTCGATTTCCATTAAACTCATAGAAAAAAATGGAGATTACATAAAATTGAAAAGGAATTAGATTTTCATAGACTGCTCCAGCATACTAGTACTAATATAATCAAGATAAAATACATAAAACCAATATCACATAAGCTAAAAAGAGAAAATCTGGGCTATTTTTTTTTAGAGCATGGCAGAAGCTGCCATTGGATTCATTAAAAGTAAAGAGTTTGACAGTGCATAATTACATGAGAGCGGAAATGCATGATAAGCACAATTGCACAAAGTAGCTTTAATTAATTAGGTTCTCCCTCTTTGACAGTTGAATAGGTAAACCGCCTTTCATGCGCAGTGTAAATGAAAGCAAAGTTTCTGGTGTACCCTCCTTTCCAACAACCTCAAATCTAAACCTCTCGAACACACACGCGGCAATTGATTTCATTTGTATATATGCCATTTCCTTACCTAAACACATCCTCGGTCCGGCATGAAACACCGGGTACTTAAATGGGTTTTCAGGTTTATAAATACCATTCTCCAACCACCTCTCGGGTTTAAACTCGTTACAATCCTTGCCCCATATATCTTCCATGCGACCCATTGCATAAGCACTATATGAAATGAGCCATCCTTTACCAACAAATGTACCATCCGGTAAGAAATCATCCTCCTGACATGTTGCTGAATCCATGGCAACTGGTGGGTATAATCTCATTGACTCAGTAATTGATGCGTGGAGATAATTCATTTCTCGTAAATCATCATAATCAAATGCCTCAGATGTAACTTGGTTCTTATGCCGTACCGATTTGATTTCTTCTACTATCTTTTCCTCCACATTGGGTTGAGTTGATACAAACCAAAAGAACCATGTCAGTGCTGAAGAAGTGGTGTCACGACCTGCCAGTAAGAAATTTGTCACCACATCGCGCAAACATTCATCACTATGGTCGTCACTAGAAGCAAATCTGGAGAGGAGATCCTGCTTTTCATCTAACAAAATTCTCTCTTTCTTTGCTCGAACAATATTCATCGTGTAAGCATGTACAGTAGAGATCAATTCTTTCATTCGTTTTTCGCTTCCAATATTGAAAAACTTCTTGACCCGCCTCATGAACCTCAAGGGATTCATGAATCTTTTTACGGCAAGCTCTTGAGCCTCACCAAAATCTTTCATAAATTTTGATTTCCCGCTGGCATATCCGTCCTCAGTAAGACATGCTATGTCTTCACCAAATGCCACATGGCATATATTGTCAACTGCAAATCTTTCAAGCACATCTTGCATGTCTATAATTTGATTTGCTTGGTTGACTTTGTGAAGGAGCGGGAGGAGGCGGTTCACAATTTCAGTTTGCACCGTGCCCATGACAAAATTGCGATGAGAACGTTTACTGAACTCCAAGCTGGCAGCCTTCCGCTGCCACAACCATTGCTCTCCATCAGAGTTGAATATACCGTGGCCAAAGAAATCTACTAGAATGGAGTTCATTACTTCTCCCTACAATCATATTTATTTGAGCTTTTGCTTTAGTAAATTTTATCGGTCACATTCAATGGATTAACAAACTTTGTATTTTTCGAAAGTAAAATTAAAATTGTCTACTCGTGCATTTTTTTTATCAATGAAATTCTCCAATAATTCCATATATGTTGGTTGCTTGAACTACAAGTCTACAAGGCTATTCAGAGAATTGAAGGTCCATCAGTAAAAGAAGGGTTGTTTATATGATTATACTCTAATTGCCTCTTTTCACGTATTGATGAAATTGGACAGCGAGCACATACTCAATACAGGAACAAAACAAGCTAATTGCTATAAATTTGAGGTCTTTTCTTTTGTATAATTTAAATCAATTACTTCCTAATTGCAAAAGTTTCTGTCCAACTGATAATTTATTAGAAGTATTCATCACCAGGCATAAAAGAGAAGAAGAAAAAAAAGGCATAAATTAGTAGAAGGGGAACCTCCTCACTTTTGGATAATTATCGAATTTGGTCTTCAACATGTGCTCCACATTTCTGGGGTTAGCAGTGATCACCCAGCCAATTCGACTGAGGAATCTGAAGCTCATAGTGTGAGTTGGGCTCCTAGCAAGGATCTCAGTCGACCAGTCGAGGATTCGGTGACTGTTTTTGATGAAATGTGGGATATAACCAAGAATTGGGTAAGGTTTGAGCCCATACATAGTGGATTTCTTCTTTGGATCTTCATGGTTGAAGAAGAAGAGATAGAGGAGGAGACTCAGGAGAGGGAGGAGAAGTAACAGCAAGGTTGAATTGAGAAAGTGGAGTTCCATTAGACTGTTTTCATTTGGTGAATTTGAAAGAGTTTAGAAATGGAAAACAGGTTTCATTGATTTTGTTTGTCCGTGCTTTGGATTTGGACCTTAATCCAGAAGTCAACTTGCATGGGCTTCCTAAAGATCCGTATCCTCTCAGGTACCTGACTCAACACAATTGAAAAGTACGGTTCAGATTTACTCTCAGTCGGACGGGATTCGGGATGACAGAGGGCAGAATTATTTATGCTTTGAGATGCGTGCGAATCCATTTTCGGACCGTCCGATTCAACTACTCAGTCAGGTAGCCCGAGGGGATACGAATTCCTTCGGAGACGGGGTTATAATTATTTTATTTCAACCTGACTTGGATATTTGGGTTAAATATTTTCCAATTTGGGAAACAGGTTTAATTTTTTTTAAAGCTGAAAAAAATTATGTCTAAAAATATTTCAAGTCCTTCTAGTACATTTAAATTATAAAATATTTTATTTTTTTTCTTTGATGTTCTTTCTTACATATTCAAATTATTAGTTTTATTTTTATTTTTAAAAAGTATTAAACAAATATTATATTAAAATTAAAAGAATTGGCCGAATTTTTGGTTTTCAAATGGGGCCGTCATTTTACATTACAGTCCGGATAAATTTGAAATTCTGAAGATTTTGTGAGTTTTTTTGTTTATTTTTTTTACAAGGGTATTAATAAAAATTTCAGCCATGCAACATAGCCAAAGACACATAATTAGTATATGCATCTTGTCCGCCGGCCCCATGTGCTGGTTTGATAAATTCCATTAATTATTAATAACAGAGCTCTCTCATTTCTATTTCCATTAATTAGTCTCAGGCTCTGCAAGATTTTGTACAGCCCCTGAATTTATTATCGCTGTTCCCATTTCTATTTCCATTAATTAGTCTCAGGCTCTGTTATATATTAATAATTAGTATATGCATCTTGCCCGCTGGCTCCATGTGCTGATTTAAAAAAATTAGACGATATTATTTTTTTTTTAATAATGTGTAGCTTGTTTGATTAGTTGTGGGTGGCTGGTAATTAGGGGTTTGCTAACGGGTTACCCGTTAGGGGTAACGGGTAGGACGGGTAAAGAGGTAGGTCGGGTACGGGTAAAATCCGTAACGGGTAGACGGGTAATTTTTCCAAAACCTCTATCCGGTCCATTTATTACCCGTACCCATTGCGGGTTGACAGGTACGGGTACCACGGGTACGGATCCGGTCCGCCCGTTTTTTTTTTTTCTGTTTTTTACTTTTTTTTTCTGTTTTTTTCAAAAAATTCAAAAAATTCAAATTTTTTTGAAGTGAAACGGGTCGGGTACGGGTAACGGGTACGGGTATGCGGGTAGATGGATACGGATAGGCGGGTAGACGGGTACGGGTATAACGGGTTTTTTTTCAAATTAGGTTGTCCGGTCCGTTTATTATCCGTACCCGACTACCCGTCTACCCGTTTGTACCCGGACAATGGATACGGATAGCTCAGATAACGGGTACGGGCCGGACAAAACGGATTGAACCCGTTAGAGGTTTAACAAACCACTACTGGTAATAGGGACAAAAAGCACTTAGCACCCTTTTCTCTCGTAGATATCCAAAGAGTGTCAATAGAGCACAGGATTATCTTTATTTCAACTTCATTGAATATTTTTTCGCATGCATGTGGTTGCCAAAAAAATTATTTGTCAAATTCCTCCTGGGAATTAATAAAGGTACAACGGCTGTCCCATTTGTTGGATTTTTTTATTAAAGACAAACTATCAGGCACAGAATATTAAGTAATTAAGGTAGATGTATGTGTAGAGACTTCAAGGTGTGTAGACTTTGAAGCTATGTTGCACGGATACAGGTACTGGTTTTGTAGCAAATATTATACGGTAATTTTCAATATAATATACGTATCAGGTGATACGGAACCATATAAGAAATATAAGGTAATTACATAGCTTCCAACTCTTTAGCAATGGTAAATTATTCACAAGGTTGACAAATTATTCACAAGAGTTGACAAATTATATCCCATTTTACAATACAAATGTGAATTACTCCTGTGGGTACAAAATACAAATGTGAATTACTCCTGTGGGTACAAAATACATAATATCCGTTTGCTCGCTAATTGTATCAACCTGTGCCAATTTTTTTTGTCCTAAAAGTGGTAAACCTTTGTCAATTTAAAAGGACAGAGCCAGGAGATACGATATGGTGGGACAAAATTTTAAAGATATAGCATAAATGTATAATTAATTATTATAAACAAAGAATATTTTTATAATCTTTTTGAAAAAGACCGTGACAAAAATATTTATTTTAGAAACTTTTTTGAACTATAGATAGGATCTTCCCCTGAATCTACAGGGCTCTGTCACTGTCTATATGAATCATGTCAAAAACACACAATAGATATATAATATCATATGAGTGAGTCTATGATACTATGTATATTACGATTTGGCACAGTGCTACAACTCTATATTTGAGTTTTAAAATCCTAATGATAGATTCAAACCGTTCATCTTGTTCTCCATATTAATATGTGTTTAGAGACCAAATTTTTCATTTTTTGAAATTATTTTACTATTTTTTTAAATTTATTGAAAATCACTGTTTTTCAATGGACCTTTCTGTATTTTAATTTCAGAGCTCCTAATCAGGAACTCATCACTTGTAATTTACAAAGGTTATGAAATGAGGGCTAGATCTTATTGTTTCTCAAAAAAAAAGGGTTCACATATAACCCATATACAACAAATGTAAATTACTCAGATTGGTACAAAAGACATAATTTCTTGTACTGTTCGTTAATTGTAATTGACATGTACTATTTCTCTAAATAGTTAAAAAAGAAATTATCATGAAATGCAGTGTGATTCTTTTGTTGTAATAGTTGCAGTCTTTATGAATCATGTAAAAAGCACACAAAAGATAATGGGTATTAATATTATATTTGTTAATTATCACAGGGGCGAATTTACTTGGAAGATTTTGGGTCAATTAATTGACCCAATTTTCTTTAAGTTCTTTTTTATTATTATTTTTTTTTTTTGAGGAAAAATAGAGGTCCAGCCTCTATTTGATATCATTAAAAAGTTACAAGAGTGTTGTAACTGCAGATTACAAAATGTTCCAACTCATGAGTTGTGAGTAAGTAAACAAAACATAACAAAATAAAAGAAACTTAAAGTAGTGAAGGTGCTGTTGTAGAAGCTCACATACAGACAATGGCAAAAATAATGAAACTAACGAATAAAAGGAAATCCGATTTTGACTGTTTATGTCACTCCATCAACTTCACTGGTACCAGTAGATATCATTGAGTCCTTGACATCTATTATTTCCTCTGTACCCCTGACTTTTGCAATAGCTTTCATTATGCCTGTTACGTTGTGTTGTTGCCATAAGATGTGTGTGCCTCTTGCGTGATGCCTGCGTTCCTCTTTTGAGTTATTTTTTATTTATATATGATTTTTTCTATAATTAAGAGTAAAATGATATGGTACTGTAAAATTGACTCTCATTGTCCATAAAGAGTTATATAACTGAATCCTGTATGTATTTGAGACCTCCATAGTACGAAAATCTAACACGTATATATATAACTTCTGGGCTTTGCACAAAAGTGGAAAGTTGTATGAAAAACAGAAATATCAAATCTGCGTTATTGTAAGCTATTCATAATTTACACCCCAACTATACAAAATGATAAACGAAAACATAATTTGGTGCCTTCTTATTGTTTATCATAGCTATTATTGCACAATAACAGAGTATATAACAGACAATATCAAATAAAAAAAAAAAAAAGATAATTACTTTCACATATAGTAAGAAAACAGGTATCAATCAAGTACAAAGGCGAATTCAATAAAGATTGTCGGCATATTTGAATCGTGCTACCATTATTGCAGTTGCATCGCATTGATCTTCAGCAACGAGGACTGTGAACACCCCGGCAACAACCAGTTTGAGGATCGCAAATTCTCGGATAAACAGGACCAAATGGTCTTGCTCCTGCTGTATTGAATAACTGAGATGCTAAAATGAAGAGGAACCAAACAAAAACTACAAGTGTTGGAAAATATTTACGACCTGGATTCATTTTTTGTGGATAAGAGGAGAATAACAAAATTTAGTAAGATTTGGTTCGCTTTGTGATCTTAATGTGTACAAGCTCATTCTGAATTGAATTATATATACTGGTGCTGAACTTGCGTGCAGTGGGTAGTTAAAGAATTAGTCATGAGGTGAGTATTTGTAAGTAAGAAAGTGATCATTAGTTGTGTATTTAATGAAAATAAGGATCATAGCACATGGAAGTCTTTTTTGACTGAATTGTTTCATGGAGTACACATTATCTCAAGTAAAGAATTAGTATTTGATCTATCAGTAAAAAGACAACATACTCTGTGCAAGATATCGTGTGCATGGTCAAAATCCAGATGAATAATTCGTATAAATATTTAAATTTAAAAACTTAGATCTCTGTCTTTTTCTAAAAAAGAAACCATTATTACAAGTATCTAATATTATAAGATTTAATTCGAACCGTCCATTATAAATTGACACCGTTGTAAACTAATACGTATCATAAATCTGTCTATTACTTATTAATGTCCTACAGTTTTTTTATCACTTCAAACTTTGTTAATTGAACTTCGGACGGTGATTAGACAGGAAAATTAATGCATTGGGATTAGTATATGCATATTGCCCACCCCGAAATTTTTATTAATAGAAAAATTAATTAAATAAATATTCATAATGAAGAAGAAATCTGAGTTTTTTCGAGATATAGGAAAAACGTGATAGTTAATTACGTCTTCTGACCGTTATAAACTATCACGGTCAGAATTAGCGATACTAATCACCACACTTATTAATAATGTGCTGGGGCTAGCTCCACACAACAGAACATTATCAACTACAAATAGTAGGTTAAAATTTGTTAAATTTATAAGAGATAAACCAAGGGGCATCAAACTTTATTTTTTTCTCATCTTAGCACCCTTTATCATATTGACTAGAAATATCTTACGACCTGTTCTCACGTAGACCTCCAAAGGGCTCAACTGAGCACAGGATTACCTTTATTCCCACTTCATTGAATATTTTTTCGCAAAAAATATGTTGAATAGAGCTCTCAATGGCCGAAGCTCATATTTCTAATGCTTTGGGATTAACAAACTAGCTTCTAGTTTGCAAGTTTTGTAGGAACTTAATTAATTTAAGGATGAGTTTCCACATTTCCACATTCCGAAGTTTTTATTAATACTCAAAATTATTATAAAATTACTCAATTTATCCACTCTTTTGTGGGATTTTAAAAGTTACTTCTTTCAGTTATTAAATAACTGAATCAAAGCATATTTTCCAGTCATTTAGTCACCGGATCAAGAAAATTGGTCCGGTAAAGCATGTAGCTGCAACTTAGTTGCAGTTCTTAGTGCATTGTCTCCCACGGTCAAACTGGAAAATCCAAAACAGGGAAGGGAAAGGAGTACACTGAATTCAATATATTATATTATGCAGTTCTTTGTTATAATTTGAATAAATTTAAAATGAGCACCCGGTGTATTCCATGCATTAAATGTCTACTCTAGGCTATTAATCTGCTTGTGCTTTGAGAAATAAGACTTGAACACTTATATATTAGAAAAAAGTTTACCAATAAGAAATTTTATTTTGCAATTTTTTAGAGTATGTATTGTACAAATATAACAAATGTTAACTATATGTATAAATGTAACTTCTGCTTTTTTAAAATAAATATATATTGTACAGATTAAATTTCTACTTGAGTATTAATTTTGTTAGAATTAAATATTAGGACTAATATTATTAAAAAAATATATAGTTGAATCCGTTATCATAATATGCAACACTTTTAATTTTCGATCAATCTTTATCCAGTCCAAGTCATTCTTTTAATTTGACTAAGACAAATGTCACATTTTGTACTGTTAGAACCCTTTTTTTTTTATAACTTAATTCTAATAATGAGTTTGGCTAGTATAATATTAGTGTCATTTCAACATATATAACATCAACTCTAAAACCTATCAAATCGACTTCAAACAGTGAATCCAAACCGTTCAAACCGATCTACTTCATTAGTTGTGCATTTACATGCAAAATTTATAACTTTTTGAATTTATTTAGTATTAAGTCAAGCGGTCCAATATGTGAGTTTTTAAGTTAATTTTAATATATTAATTTTTTAATATTTTTACCGCTTGATTTGATACTAAAAAACTTGAAAATATAAAAAAAAAAAATTGTATGTAAACGCATCACTCATAATGTAAATCGGTTTGAGCGGTTTGGTTTAGTCGTTTGAAGTCGATTTGATAGGTTTTAGAGTTGGTGTTATATAGAGTGAAATGACACTGATGTTATACTAGCAAACTCTCTAATAACTGGATAAAGATTGGATTTTTTAGGTTTCAAAAATCGAAAAATAAGGTCGCATTTTAGGTTTTTTAATATTCGTATAATAACATGTACTTATCCAGAGTGTATCATTCCTGATAAATGATTATTTTGGAAGCTTGTTTTATTTTTTGCAAACATATAATAACAGGCATTTATTTGGATACTAATTAATTCGCATTATTTTCCAATGAGTTGTGCATTAAAAAAAGTTGTATAATCTCCTTAAATAAAATATTAATTTATCATATATATTTTTAAATAGATTATTTTTCCTTACAAAATTAGAATAGTTATATATACCTTTTTTTTCTATCATCTCTTCACTTTAAAAAAAAAAGAAAAAAAAGAACCCTCTGATCATGTTTGCAAAATAAAATTTATACTTATAGTTGTCAGATTAAATTTATACTTGAGTATGGTAACGGATTCAACTATATATTTTTTTTAATAATATTACTCCAATAATATTTAATTCTAACAAAATTAATACTCAAGTATAAATTTAATCTGTACAATATATATTTATTTTAAAAAAAGCATAAGTTACATTTATACATATAGTTAACATTTGTTATACTTGTACAATACATACTCTAAAAAATTGCAAAATAAAATTTCTTATTGATAACTTTTTTTTTAATATATAAGTGTTCAAGTCTTATTTCTCAAAGCACAAGCAGATGAATAGCCTAGAGTAGACATTTAATGGAATAAACCGGGTGCTCATTTTAAATTTATTCAAATTAGAACAAAGAAGTGCATAATATTAAATTCAGTGTACTCCTTTCCCTGTTTTGGATTTTTCAGTTTGACCGTGTGGGAGACAATGCACTAAGAACTGCAGCTAAGTTGCAGCTGCATGCTTTCCGGTTATTTAGTTACCGGACCAATTTTTTTGATCCAGTGACTAACTTATCAGAAAATATGCTTTAGTTCGGGTGACTAAATAATCAGAAAATATGCTTTAGTTCGGTTATTTAGTAATCAGAAGGGGCAATTTTCATTTCACAAAAAATTGGATAGATTGCGTAATTTTATAATAATTTTGGCTATTAATAAAAATTTCAGTTCCACTTCACACTTTCACAGAGCAGAGTACCCAAATTATATCCTCGTTTCTTTTAAGAAAATATTCAAATTTTTAACAAAAATGGGCCTTAATGGGCTTTAGAAGAAGCCTATCTAAAATGCCTTTATCATGGTCCAGCAAATTTCTTTCCTTGTAGATCATGCTACAAACAATCATTTTGGAACAAATGCGTTTCAATTCATAAAAATGATTGTTAAAAGTTCTACTTGAGATGATTAATTACTACATGTGTTTTTTTTTTTCTTTTCTAAAAGTAGTACTTTACATATTTGCTAAAATTATGAACTATCATTTGCATGTTATAAATTAAAGATAATCAAATGGATAAGCTTCAGTAAAGTAGCTTTCTTCATTCTGCTTTTGAGACCCAGGTAACTAGCTAAGGCATCAGAAATCATCCGATTTTTTTAAAAATACCCATTTAATAAATAAATTAAATAAAAATGCCCAGGTTTTCGCCAGATTTATAAAAATACCCCCTGGATTAATAAATCCCCCCGCGGATAATATCCGCGCTCCGGATCCTTTATTTTTTTTTTTCTGGCGCAATTTTTTGTTATAAATAGACCTCTAACTTCAGAAAGAGAGAGAAGCAGAAGGAAAGAGAGGAGAAGAAGAGAGGAAGGAAGAAAAGAGGAAGGAGAAGAAGAGAGGAAGGAGAAAAAGAGGGAGGAGGGAGGAAGAGAAGAACTATTCAGCTGCTAAATCAGGTTTTTTTACGTATTGTTGTTTACTATTCATTTACTGTAGATGTACGTATTTAATGTTCATATACGTATTTACTGTTCGTTTACTATTCATTTACTATTCATTTACTGTGCATATACATATTTACTGTTCATGTATTGTTCATTTACTGTGCACATACGTATATACTGTTCATTTATTGTATTTACTGTTCATTTACTGTGCACATACGTATTTACTATTCATTTACTATTCATTTACTGTGCATGTACGTATTTACTGTTCATATATTATTCATTTACTGTGTACATACGTATATACTGTTCATGTATTGTATTTACTGTTAATTTACTGTTGATATACGTATTTACTGTTCATTTACTGTGTACATACGTTTTTACTATTTATATACATATTTACTGTTCATTTGAAATCAGTAAACTTACAAAATATTTCCTTCTCCGAATGTAGTTTATTGGCCATGCTTATTGCAATTTCAATACATTTTGGAGGGAAATTCATTTTTGACCAGAATGGGGCACGTTACTCCAAATCTCCAGTAAATACGTATTGGGTTGATGAAAATTTCTCATTTGAGCAGTTGCAATCGCTTATTTATGAAGTGAGCGACTACAATAGGAATCGTTGGGAATTACAGATTCAAGCCCGAATGGTCCATGCAGGAAGGTATGTCAAAACCGCATTGGGTGATGACGGGGCATTGAGAGGCCTGATCGCGCAGGTTGTGCGGTCCGGTGAATTATTGGAAGTTTTTGCATGCAGAATTCGTAGAGAGTCATTGTTGTTCGTACAATAATCTTTTACGTCTATTTGACTAATTTGCAAAAACATACAATTATTGAATTTTACGATTTCTTCTATTTTTGAGAACATATAGGTCCAAGAAGAGTAAGAACTGCGATATAATAAGCTTGGACTGAAGAAATCACGAAGACTTTTATCAAGAATACAAATTGTAAAATCAAAAGCTTGGTAAAGTATGTTTGAGGTTGATTAAATTGGGATAAAACGTTATGAACATTTTCAAAACATTGGTAACGTTTTATAATAAGCAGTAGCAACAAACTGATCAAAACAAGAATCAAGTTATAACGTTATACAAACGTTGTGACGTTTTACAAACGTTGTGACATTTTACAAATGTTGTGACGTTTTACAAATGTTGTAACGATTAATAGCTTTAGAACTGCTGAAGCACAGCTGAACTGTACCAACATGAAACGTTGTAACGTTTATAAAACGTTGCAACGTTTCAGGAATAATTAAGCTTCAAATAACTTCTATTTTGATCAAGTTTTTACAGGTTAAAACGTTGCAACGTTTTATAAAACGTTGGTAACGTTTTACTAAGCTGTCAGAGATTTAAAACCCTAAAATCGCATTTGCATAAAATGTTGTAACGTTTAAATAAAATGTTGTAACGTTTAAATAAAACGTTGTAACATTTAAATAAAACGTTGGTAACGTTTTATGTCAAACAGCTCATTTTTAAGCTGCCACTATAAATAGACTGAAGGGATCACTTTCAAATCTAACCTAGCCATCCCTAAACTTTAAAAGAGGCGATTTTCTGAGAGCTTGGTTCCACCATTGTTGATTGAGCTTAAAACTTCAATATCTCTCAATCAATCTCAAACAACCTCAAATCCACTTCACTAATCTCTAATTAGATTAGGTTAGAGTGATCTATTGAGTGTTTCTCTTGTTCTTGAGTAGCTTGTGTGACTTCCCTTGTTTGTAAGGGCTCGCCGGCTCAAACCTCGAGTTGCTCGTGTGACTTCCCTTGGTTGTAAGGGCTCGCCGGCGCTCATCTCTCGTTGGCCGTGACTTCCTATTTTGTAAGGGCTCACGGTTCACAATTGTAATCATTTCATATTGGGTAATAGAAAGGCGCACCTAGAAAGAGGTTGCGACGCCCCGGAGACGTAGGCCATTGTTTTGCCGAACTCCGTTATCATCCTGCGTGTCAATTTCTCTTAACTCATCTATTTACTTTCAATTGCAATTTATTTTCAATTTTTGTTCAATTAGAGGTGCCCCTTTAGTACAACAAAGTGGTATCAGAGCAAGTTACTCGAATTAAGACACACTTAATTAGAGTTAGATCAACTTGTCAAATGGCACCCTATAGACCCGTGAAGGAACCCCTAATTTTTGGCAATTCGACCAAAAATTTTATGCATTGGAAGAAAACCATGATCAATTATCTAAACATTCTTGAGTTATGGGATGTGGTTAACAAGGGGTATACACCAATATTCACTACCACTACCACCGACATTAAAATCGAGACTCCCGAATCTAAACAAACCAAGAAAGACAATGATCTTGCAATTAATACCATAATTAACTTGGTTAGTGAATCGGTTGCCTTGATCTTTGGTAGCTCTTCAACCGCAAAAGAAATGTGGGATGCCCTTGTAAACCGGTATGAGGGAAATACCCAAATTAAACGAACCAAATTAACCAGTTTAGAAGCCAAATTTGAAACCTTTAAGGTTGAAGATGACGAAAGCATTGAGGATATGTATAATAGACTTATGCATATCCAAAATGAATTTACTAAATTGGGAGAACCGTTTTCTAACAATAAAATTGTAGGGAAGCTATTGAGGATCATGCTCATGAGAGACAAATGGTTCGGCTTGGTGAGTGCGCTAGAAGCAATTCAAGGCACACATGACTCACTCACACCGGATGACCTCTATGCACACTTACGAAGCTTCGAAGAGAAACTTCGGCAATCCGAAAACCCAAAGCAAAGTTCAAAATTCAAAACCATGGCCTTTCCGGCTCAAAACCGAAAACCTTCTAGCTCCTCAAACACTTGTCTCTCAAATGATCAATTTATAAATAAAATTGATCATGAAACCTCCAAAAACACCCTTCTTCTATCCAAAATGTTTCAAGACATGCTAGATCTCGAAAGAAATTACAACAAGGAACGAGAAGAGAAGAACAAAAGAGTGATGTGCTTCGCATGTCATAGAAAAGGGCACACCACTCAAACTTGCTTCCAATTGGACGGATACAAGGCCAAGAAAAAAGCTAAAGCCTTGCAAGCCTTATTTTCGAATGAGAGCGAGGCGGTGCAATCCGACACGGAGTCGGAAAATGAACAAGAGACAAACCTTGCATTCATGGCAAGTGTAGATGAAGGTATCTCGACAATTAATGTCGACTCGATTATTGCAAGCAAGAATATCACCGATAAGACCACCATTGAATTCCTTAAAGACCTTGTCAAATCAAGAAACATCAATAAGGAAGGTGATGAAATTGAAGCCTCAACTAGCTCCACTAATGAGGTACATTTAAATTTTGGTCTTAATGATCTTGATACCGAAGATGAATTGACCGATGAGGAAGAAGGTGGTGAAGAATATAATGATTCAATTGATGAGACCAAACATGACTTGTGTACCAATCGGTTAGAAACCAATGATACAAGCAATTTCACAAATGAGACTCTAACACGGTATGATGATGAACTTAGGTGGCAATCTCTCCTTGATAAGTTCAATAGAATTTTGGTTGAAAATGAAGGTATTATTCAAAAATTGATTGCTAAAAATGACATGTTAGAATGTGAAGTTAGGAATTTAAAAACATCGCACATAGGTGAAATAGGCATATTAAAGGTTAAAGTTCAAACCTTAGAGACCGAAAATAGGGCATTAAGGTCTCCTAGTAAATTTTCAAATGTCACTAGTCTAGATCCTTATTATGTGGATAGTTTGATCAATAGGAAATTTTATCGCAAAATGGATAAAATTGGTCTTGGATTCGAGAAGGGTCAATCCTCATTCGAATCTAACCACATACAAGGCCCGAAAGGAAAAGGGGAACATATACAAACTTCAAACACCAAAAATTATAAACTTAAGTTTAATTGTGATAAGTATTCTACTTATCAATTTTTTACCAAAAAGGGTAATACTTCCTTGCAAAAGGAGTCAAACAAAGAAAATACCTCTCAAACCTCAAATGCTAAACAAAATCATGCATTTAGGTATAAGTATAATCATAAAAATTATAAGAACAAAAATTTTCAAAATAGTGATAGGAACATATTTAATCCAAAATGGTCAAACAAAACTTATTTCAAAGGACCGGATGGATGGTTTTATGAACTCAAAAATAAAAATGTTTTACAAAATCAAACTCAAAGAAATGGTTTAACAAAAGATGTTCCCCAACATCACAATAGAATTGAGTCTAACAACACCAAAAGTGTCACATCTAGAGTTACAAATATGTCATTTGTTAATCCAAAGAACAAAATTAATGAAGTGAAAACAAAATACCATGCCACTTTCAAACAAGGTTCTATTGCTCAAAAGCCATCAATTACATTTTATAATTATTGTTGCAAAATTGGTCATACCTCCTTAGAGTGTAGGTTTAGGAATGGAGACAACAACCCAAATGTTGTTTGGATTCCTAAAGCTAAATTAGTTTAAATTCATACAAAATCTCCCATAATTTATTCAAATTGCTAAAAACAAAGGGGGAGATTAAACAAGGTAGGAGTGTTTGATTAAATCTCATAATGAATACTTTGATCATTGATAGTTGTTGTACACAAATTTTATGGATTATCCAAACTCTGAATGATTATGAAATTCGCTTCCGCAACATACCAATTATGTGTGACAATACTAGTGCCATAATGATATTCAAAAATCCGGTGCTTCATTATAGAACCAAGCACATAGAGATAAGGCATCATTTTATTAGGGATCATATAGAAAAAGATGAAATTGAACTCATACATATCGACACCAAAGAACAAATTGCCATATATTCACAAAACCCCTAAATACTCAACAACACAATGAATTACGATTTAAATTAGGCATGCTTGAACTTAGAGAATAGACATATTCATAGCTTATTTCAATATAATTAATTGCAATCAAAATAGTTCATTTAAAGACTGTCCTGCAGGAACAAAACGTTATAACGTTTTTGAAAACGTTGGTAACGCTTTGTGAATCTCCAAAAGTCCGAAAGAACAATAAAAACATTATGTAACGATTTGAAATCGTTGTAACGTTTTGCATCCAATACTTAGCTAAAATTCTGAGATAAATTATACTCTATAAACGTTGTAACGATTTGGAAACGTTGCAACGTTTATCTGACAAGGGGCTAACATTGTAAAAGTTTCATTCAAAACGTTGGTAACGTTTTTAAAGCGTTACAACGGTTATCTGACAAGGGATCAAAATTGCAAAAGTACAAATGAAAACGTTGTAACGGTTTCCAAACGTTGGTAACGTTTTGTGAGACTTCAAAAGTCCGAGAGCTTCACAAAAACGTTACACAAACATTATAACGTTTTAAGTAAAAACACAGTATTCTCACCAAACGTTGGCTAGTGTTCATTGTTATGTGCATTATGATATACATGAATCAATTTGTCAAATTGACAATCATTTTTATTGCTAATTGAAATGAACTTGTAAATTATCGTATAAAATGCTAGAGTAATCCCTCAATTTTATTTCATTTGGGCTTTATCGGTATCATATTACTAAATTGAGGGGGAGTGCATAATTTGAGGGGGAGCACTTTAAATTAGTGCTAATTTTTTCACCCTTTCGTCAATTTCCAAAAGGGGGAGAAATTGGTACAAATAGCTTGACATGCAAAATCAAAATTGGGTAACTAATTTTTGAAAATTTTCGATTTATGCACTTACTCACATTGTATGTTTTTGCAAATCGCCAAAAGGGGGAGATTGTTGTTCGTACAATAATCTTTTACGTCTATTTGACTAATTTGCAAAAACATACAATTATTGAATTTTACGATTTCTTCTATTTTTTAGAACATATAGGTCCAAGAAGAGTAAGAACTGCGATATAATAAGCTTGGACTGAAGAAATCATGAAGACTTTTATCAAGAATACAAATTGTAAAATCAAAATCTTGGTAAAGTATGTTTGAGGTTGATTAAATTGGGATAAAACGTTATGAACATTTTCAAAACGTTGGTAACGTTTTATAATAATCAGTAGCAACAAACTGATCAAAAGAAGAATCAAGTTATAACGTTATACAAACGTTGTGACGTTTTACAAACGTTGTAACGATTAATAGCTTTAGAACTGCTGAAGCACAGCTGAACTGTACCAACATGAAATGTTGTAACGTTTATAAAACGTTGCAACCTTTCAGGAATAATTAAGCTTCAAATAACTTCTATTTTGATCAAGTTTTTACAGGTTAAAACGTTGTAACGTTTTACTAAGCTATCAGAGATTTAAAACCCTAAAATCACATTTGCATAAAACGTTGGTAACGTTTTATGTCAAATAGCTCATTTTTAAGCTGCCACTATAAATAGACTGAAGGGATCACTTTTAAATCTAACCTAGCCGTCCCTAAACTTTAAAAGAGGCGATTTTCTGAGAGCTTGGTTCCACCATTGTTGATTGAGCTTAAAACTTCAATATCTCTCAATCAATCTCAAACAACCTCAAATCCACTTCACTAATCTCTAATTAGATTAGGTTAGAGTGATCTATTGAGTGTTTCTCTTGTTCTTGAGTAGCTTGTGTGACTTCCCTTGTTTGTAAGGGCTCGCCGGCGCAAACTTCGAGTTGCTCGTGTGATTTCCCTTGGTTGTAAGGGCTCGCCGGCGCTCATCTCTCATTGGCCGTGACTTCCCATTTTGTAAGGGCTCACGGTTCACAATTGTAATCCTTTCATATTGAGTAATAGAAAGGCGCACCTAGAAAGAGGTTGCGACGCCCCGGAGACGTAGGCCATTGTTTTGCCGAACTCCGTTATCATCCCGCGTGTCAATTTCTCTTAACTCATCTATTTACTTTCAATTGCAATTTATTTTCAGTTTTTGTTCAATTAGAGGTGCCCCTTTAGTACAACAGTCAGTAGCTGAGAGTTCAGGCCAAAATTCGGTTGCAGAAAATGATAAACCAAATTATGAACCACACACTCCTTTTATCTTAATGCTAGTAGCAGAATCGGAAGCAAAAATATACCATAATTCACCTCAATCTGCACCTTTTGTCCCACCACGAGTACAATCTCCACCTTTTATCTCACCTATATCCATGCATGGAGGTCCTTCATCCTTACCTGGGCCTGAACCAAGTCCTGACCCCAGACCGGCACCAGTACATGAAGATCCAAACGAGTCAGAATTTGAATTTATGAACGAGGTACCGAAGGAAAATCTACAAACTGGGGATGAATGGGGGGGAGGAGACTGGGACATTAATGATGAAGGAGATGAAGAAGATGAAGAAGAATACACACAGCCCACTGTGAGACAAAATAGAGAGAATATGCCGTTAAGTGGCCGTTCTGGGACTCACCCGTTTGTAAACTTCAATGACACATCTGCTTTTCAAGAAGCATACGTTTCTTACTACGGTTGTCGGATTGAATACAGGAGTGAGCTCGCAAAAGGCCAATACTTTCCTAACAAAAAACAACTGACCAAAAAAATCAGAGAGTACCATGTTGACAAGAACAAGAAGACATATACGAAGAGAAGTGACACATCCCGGCTGGAAGTTAGATGCAGCACTTTGGGTTATCATTTCAAACTGAAGGCAAAAGCAACAAATGCAGGAGATACATGGATGATAACCGAGCAAGACACGCCTCACACTTGCACGTCTGAGTACACCAGGACCGACCATGCACAACTGACGGCATCAATAATCGCAGATATCATCGAGAGCAACATTAAGGAAGACCCCACTATGAGCATCCGGAGTGTGGCACACTGTGTGAGGGTTAGGTTTGGTAGTATAACCCCGAAGTACAACAAACTTTGGAGAAGTCGTGAGATAGCAGTTGCCCGTCAATTTGGGAGTTGGGAAGAGTCGTACAACTTTATGAAACTATTGCTTATCGGGATATGTGATAAGAATCTCGGCTCGAGGCACGATTTTCTGATGAAGCCGAGCTTCGATAAGAATACAGGACTGGTCAAGCAAGGTGTTGTGGAATTCGTGGCCGTGGCATGGGCTTACGGACCATGCATCACCGCATTTAATTACTTGAGACCGGTGATCAGTATAGATGCAGCCTTCCTTTCTGGGCGGTATGAGGGCATGCTTTTGATGGCTTGCGGCTATGATGCCAAGAACCAATTGATGCCTCTAGCATTTGCAATTGTGCACAAGGAGAATGAAGATAATTGGGATTTTTTCTTGCAATGGCTTAGAAATAATGTGATTGGTGTTAATAAATTCGTATGTGTTATATCAGACCAGCACAAGGGTATCAAAGCTGCATTGAAACCTGAATATGGATGGGACTGGGATAATTTTGTGCACAGATATTGTATCCAGCATGTTGCCGACAATCTGATTTAGGCTTGTGGGAAGGACAAATGGTACGTAACTAGGTTCAAACAAGGAGCCAAGAAGGCTGAAAGAGATGTTCAAAGATTTCACCATGGTATGTCTAATATTGTCTAATTATGTTGTTCATTTTGTTTTATTTCAGATGCATTTTGTCTAATTTTACTTTGTTCTATTGCAGCAAAATCCTAGGTGTAATGCTTTTTTGAGGAGAGTGGGCAAAGTACGCCCTAATGATGTCATGGAGCAATCAAATTTTGATAAAATCTTCTAGACATGTGATGGAGGATACCGATTTGGTATCATGACAACAAACGGCTCCGAGTCCCTGAACGCTGTCTTCAAGGATAGCCGAATGTTGCCCGTGGCTGCACTTGTGGAGGAGACATTCTACAAGTGCAATAGCTGGTTTGTTCAGCGGCGACAGGCAGAGATGGAGCAAAACAATGCAGGAAAGCCTTTTCCCGATCGGGTACATGTTAAGCTCGCCAAACGGTGGGAGAAAGCTATAGGAATGGATGTCATCGCATACTCGCACGGGGAAGGTAAGTACGAAGTCACGGGCCTAAATAAATATGTTTCAGTAGTCCAAACGCAGGATGGAACTATGTCCATGCTTCACAGAAGTATATCGTGACATTCGAGCCAGAGAGAAAAGTGGAATGTACATGCAAGGGTATCCAATTAACTGGAATTCTGTGCGCTCATGTGTTAGCTGTTTGTCACCGTAATAGCTGGTCACCCGACCTATTTGTTGACCACCGGTATCGGGTGGACTACCTTCTGAGTACTTGGAATGCCATGTTTGTTCCTTATGGCAATCCTGAAGATTGGCCTATGCCCACTACCCCTAAAATTGAGCCAAACAAAGATTGGATACGACGTGGTAGGAGAAAACACATCCGTTGTGTAATGACCATGGACGAAATGCAAGGTAGGCGAATGGGACACCGACCTCGCCGTTCCACTTTTGACAGGCAAAGCCGAGGTATGTAGCACTCAACCCTGATTGTATTTCATTTCAATCTTGAATAGCTTAGTAGCTATCATTTTTGTGCTGCAGACGCGCATAATGCAGCAAATGTAGCAGAAAATGAGCGAGTTATGGCCGAGGCAAGTAGATCACAAAGGTCTCGGCAAAGCACAGCTAGAAGCCGTACAGCAGACCGTGAAAATGCAAATATGATGTTTAGGGAGGCAATGGAAGAAGTACTAGTAGGAGGAGATGCAGTTGGGATGCAAGGGCCTTCAGGTACTACCCAGCGAAGAAGGAGCATATCTGGTGCTGGAAGGAGGAGCACATCTGGCGCTGGGACATCTGGTACAGCACACATGAGAGATGAAGCAGTGCAACCCAGCAGGAGGAGCACATCTGGCGCTGGGACATCTGGTACAACGCACATGAGAGATGAAGCAGTACAACCCAGCAGGAGGAGCACATCTGGCGCTGGGACATCTGGTACATCACACCTGAGGGATGAAGCAGTGCAACCCAACAGGAGGAGCACATCATCATGGAGATCATTGGGATTGCATTTTAGGCTCCGTAGAAATTAACCAGAGGTCTATTTCAATGTACTGAGACCTTATGTGATTAGATGAATTTTATTTTGTAAACATTTATCATTTTGTAGTTTGTATGCACTTTATTTGCCGAGTTTTTTAAAAATACCCAAATATATTAATATTTTATTATAAATAACCAGAAGTTTAAAAAAATTATATTTTTACCTAAGCTGTATGGAAATTTTATGGTTTGAATTAAAAATTCAAACCGTAAGTAAGATTTCCTTAAGGTTTTTTTTTTTTACCCATCTGTGCACCTCTGATTAACATAGAAAAACACCTTCAAAAACCATGAAAATTTACCGACATGCACTCTTGACTTTATAGAACAAGACTGTGAAGTTTCATACAAAAATCTCAAAACAGATCGTGAGATATCGGCTCTCAAAAATTGCCCGAACTACTGAGGTGAAAAGTTGGGCTCAGAAGCACTCCTTCAGCAGTTCGGGCAATTTTTGAGAGCCGATATCTCACGATCTGTTTTGAGATTTTATATGAAACTTCACAGTCTTGTTCTATGAAGTCAAGAGTGCATGTCGATCAATTTTCATTGTTTTTTAAGGTGTTTTTCTATGTTAATCAGAGGTGCAAAGATGGGTATAAAAAAAAAAACCTTAAGGAAATCTTACTTACGGTTTGAATTTTTAATTCAAACCATAAAATTTCCATACAGCTTAGGTAAAAATATAATTTTTTTAAACTTCTGGTTATTTATAATAAAATATTAATATATTTGGGTATTTTGAAAAAAACTCGTCTTTATTTGTATGTTACATCTTATTATGTTGCAGTTTTTTTAATTATTTTTTTAAACAAATTGTAGACGGGAAGGATGGATAGCAATACTCGAGGAAAGAGCAAGGAAAATAAAAACCGCACATGTTGCTTTTGTGGAAAGCTTAGAAGTTACTGTTCGAAATGTGTGCAGATAGACGAATTTTTTAACCGGAATGACATATCTGACGATGATTTTGTAGAAAACCCCTACGGTTATGGATCAAAGAAAGAAGAAATTAATGTAGTGACGCTGCCTAAGGCTCAAACTAAGACTAAGACTCGTGTACCTTCAAAGATGAAAGAAAAAAAAAATTTAACCTTCACGGAATAATACATTTTTCAGTTCGTTATGCATTTAGTTCAATTTGCATTTGGAGCTTACGTTGATCTGCTCAGGCTGGAATTTAAATTAGTTCTAATTGTTAAGTTAGAAGTTTGTATGAACTTAATTTTATTGTGTACTTGTCGGATTATTGTATTTGTTGTGCATTTTGAAATTATGTTTTAAAGTAAATACCAAAACAGTAAAACTAAACTGCAAATCATAACAAAACATAACGAAACATACCGAAACATAATAAAACATAATAAAACTAACATAAACTAAAACAATAACTGCAAATAAGATCTATCTCAAATATACTCTGAAGGGCTAAACCGGTTAGGTGGATGACCCCTATTTTCCCTATTGAAATTCCTTTGACGCCAGTCTTGCCATTGTAGTTGTCCAGCTTGCGCTCTCGGAGCTGGTGTAACCTCCTCCTTGGGCTCAGCCTGTGCGCTCATCGTGAGTGCTACACTCCATGGATCTGTGGGCTCGGCCACGTAGGTAGCTGGCGGTGGCGGTGGGATATGGAATAGGGACTCTACAAACTGGGATGCACTGTCAGTCTGAGTCCCGCTCCCAGAAGCCTCCCAATCATGAGCCCTCGGTGGATACGGTTGATCCGGAGAAGCGGCTGTATCCCACTGAGCAGCTGGAGGTAAATCTGAAAGGCTGAAAGTGAACCCCTCATCATCCTGCTCAGGCTGGATCTCTGGAGACTCGTGCTGCTCAGGTGGTGGCGGCATGTATGCAGGACCCTGCAAGGATACCAATAATTTAGTAAATTTTTACTGAATCTTTACCTACAATAAAGAAATAAATAAAATAAAGAATCATATACCGGGGGAAGAACTGGACGTCCATGCTCGTCGCAGTAGGTGTGCCAACCGGTCATGGTAAGTACGAAACGATGATAGTCCCACCCTGCCTACTCTATGGGGATCGGTGGCATCTCACTGTTCAGCACAGGTGGCGCATCAGGCTCGTCCGGTCGTATTGTGCGCCAATCAATATTCTCTCCCGCGTCTCGTAGCATAGTGACTAGCTTTGCCTCGTGGCCCATGTCCTCAATACAAGGGGCAACCAAGTTCAACAAATGATTGCACGTGTGGCACCTTTAAGCGCTACCAGCAACTAAAAAAAAAAACAAGGTTAGATTTAGCAAAAATTATGCAACAAAGTTCATATTTCTCAAAATTATGCATTACCTGACGAGCACCTTTCTAGCCAGTGGGGGTATAACCATCATCTTAGAATATCTTCCCACGAAAAAAATTGCTGTAATCTCCCTCTAGATAAACCGAGGCCATGCAGACACGTATGTACCAAGCCTCGTATCTCAACATAGGATCTCCCTAGAACTGCACCCCATCCTCCGGCATATGCCACAAGTTGGCAATCATATTTCTGGCCATCCCGTAGTGTATTTCGTAAAACGTACTCCAATCTCTGCTGGGGTGATTGTCGTGCGTCATCCTGTAATTAGTATGTTAGTTGCAATTTTAAGTCAATAACCAATGTCCGCTACTAAATAATAGAATAACATAACTTACCCGTGTAGCCTCCTGATCTCAGATCTCGGGATGTCTGGATCTGCGGGGATGAGTGGAGGATATCCAAACTGACGGAGCACCCGGTCCAGATAGTGGAACTCCACTATCCAGAAGCACACCAGTGGACCCCTGTATAGCCACACCGCCGAATCATCTGCTACAGTCTGCGGCAGCCTCCCCTCACTGTATAGCTCCTGGTATGGAGTCCAGGTCACCTGCGTGTCACCTAGGCTCTGAATCTGTCCTCGGACCAGCCTGATACCTACTGGTTTTCTGTGAGGCTGGTTCTTGTACTGGTGATGGCCATAAAATTTCCTGCCAAATGCATGACAGTCTGCATTCGTGGGAACTCCCCATTCTGGCGATTCATTCAGCACAGGTACCCCCACCAGTAGCCGTGACCATGCCCAGTGCTGCAGTAGAATTACTGGCCCGTACATAACCTTCTGTTTCTTCTGTAATTTGAAGAATATTAGCCATCACATAGATGTTCAAAAATTTAAAATAAGACAAGAAGAACTTACTGACCTGACAACTCTGGTACAAGTTGAAGTAAAGATGTGCCAGGACTGCCCCACCCCAGTTGTACTTTCTATCCAGCTCAAGGTCCCGCACCAGCTCCAGATACATCAGCGGGACAGTATCACCGCTCGAATCAGGGAACATAATAGAACCAAATAGGTCCATCAGGAAGGCCCGTGTATATCTGTAATATTAAAATTAGAAGGCAACTCATTTTTCGGCATTAATTATAGTACAATTTAAATTTATTTCCTAATAGTTTTTATAGTACCTCTGAATCTCAAGCTCCGTGGCATGCCGATCCAGACCTCTCGCAAACAGAGCTCGCAGCTTCGTCTTCTTGATAGCGTATCTCGACTTCCCATTATAATCCCGTATATTTCCTTTAGCTCCCAACAGCTCTGCGAGTCTGGCATTGATCATGTCGTCATCCTGCTCAGGGGGGTCAGATATGCCACCAACGGGCTCACCCTAGATAGCCAGACCCCATAGGACACTAACGTCCTGGAGAGTCACTGTCATCTCTCCGAATAGTAGGTGGAACGTCTGAGTCTCAGGGCGCCATCGCTCCACTAGTCCTGCCAAGAGGGACACATTAATGGCCTTAGTCTCCGTCTCCATAATATCGACCAAATGATGCAGTCCCAAATTTTGCAGATACTGGTCCATCAACAAGTAGTACTGTATACTAGGATGCCGACTCCTAGCCTCTACAATCTCCTCACTCTGTGTTGAAAGAAGTAAACAACATAAAAAACTGAAAATACGACAACTCCACAAAATTTAAACTTAAAAAAGTAATCAAGTACCTCCATAGATGCCAGTGAAACTCGGTGCTCTGCGTTAGTCATCCATAATAGAGGACTGAAATGTTCTGTGCTGTTATCGGGAATTGGCTCAAGATCAGGCTCCCGTGGTGGTACTCTCCTAGGCCATCCCCGTCCCTTAGCCGCCATCCTACGTTAAATCATTGAAAGAAATAAGAAAACTTTCATTTGTTATACAAAAATTATAATTAAGACATTTTTATTTTTTTTAAAAAGGGACATTTTTGTATGGTACTCGATATGCACTCTCAAATAAAAAAAGAAAGATATATAACTATACAAAAATTAGTATCTTATTAACGATATATAACTATATAATTAATATGTTATATTGTTAATATATTAAATAATTATTATAATAATATTATAATATATTAATATTATATAATTTATATCTTATTATTAATATATAATTAATACCCTATATTGTTAATATATTAAATAATTATTATAATAATACAATAATATATTAATATTATATAATTAATATTTTCTTATTCACAATTATTATTAATATGTAATTATATAATTAATATGTTATACTGTTAAAATATTAAATAATTATTATGATAATATGATAATATATTATAGTTGTTATTAATATATTATTATCATTTAATTAGTATCTTATTATTAATAATTATTGATAATTAATAATTAATAATTAATAATTATTGATAATTGATAATTAATAATTATTGATAATTGATAATTAATAATTATTGATAATTAATAATTAATAATTATTGATAATTAATAATTAATAATTATTGATAATTAATAATAAATAATTATTGATAATTAATAATTAATAATTATTGATAATTAATAATTAATAATTATTGATAATTAATAATTAATATTATTGATAATTAATAATTAATAATTATTGATAATTAATAATTAATAATTATTGATAATTAATAATTAATAATTATTGATAATTAATAATTAATAATTATTGATAATTAATAATTAATAATTATTGATAATTAATAATTAATAATTATTGATAATTAATAATTAATAATAATTAATACTTAATAATTATTAATAATTAATACTTAATAATTACTAATAATTAATAATTATTATTCTTAATATAGTAAATCATTATTATAATAATATTATAATATATTATAGTTGTTATTGATATATTAATATTATATAATTAGTATCTTATTATTAATTATTATTATTAAAATATAATTATATAATTAATATTTTATATTGTTAATATATTAAATTATTATTTTAATAAGATTATATAATTAGTAATTATTATTAATTTATAATTATACGATGACAATATGACAATATGACATACCTATAATATATTTTCAATTTTATTCAAATTGTTTCAATCTTATCATCAATATTATCACTGTCAAATAATTGTACTCCTTTATTTGTATCAAGGTAGAAAAAATAATTGCCGCCGTCCAAAAACAGTGGTTTTTTACCTTTCTAAAAAAATAGAGATATAAATCCATAGCACAGATAGATCCATAATATGCATATTATCATAGCCTCACTCTTTTAATAAATATGCACATCCCTAAACTTTACAATATAACATTTAATCACGCACGAATTTTACAAGTCACTTTAACTAAATTTTACAAGGCAATTAATCATGCAGGAAAGCACAAAGGCTATACTATAATTCTTTACAAAGAAATCAAACATGTCATAAAAAATCCCTATAATCCTATATATAATGTGTAAATCAACCATATCAGAAAAAATAACCATGATAATCGCACATGCATACAAGCACAATTGCCACACTATAATTCTTTACAAATAAATCAAACATGTCAGAAAAAAATCCATATAATCCTATACATAATGTGTAAATCAACCATGTCAGAAAAATCAACCATGGTAACCCGGCATGCATACAAGCACAAATTAAGCAATCAATTCTATTCGGGAAAATCAACACGGCATGCATACATACACTAATTAAGCACAAATTAAGCAATCAATTCGATTTGGGAAAATCAACCCGGCATGCATACATACACTAATTAAGCAATCAATTCAATTCAGGAAAATCAACCCGGCATGCATACATACACTAATTAAGCACAAATTAACCCGACATGCATACACTAATTAAGCAATTATCATTTTGATCGACTCGGGAAAATCAACAACCCGCCTCGATAACCAATCAATTCGATTCAACACAACAAATTCGAGAGAAGGGTTTACCTTTATCCCGAGATAGCTTCAAGTGCAGTTCGATTGGTGGCTTGTTGCCTCGACAGTGGAGATGACAGGGGGGCGGCTGGTGGGGCTGCCACCAGTGAGGTGGAAAAGAGAGAAGAGAGGGGTGGGTGGGTCCAGTGAAGTCGGAAAAGAGAGAGAAGACCGGAAAAAATCAGTGCAGGGGGGCGCCATGAGGAGACAGAGAGGGAGGAGAGAGCACTGGGGCGGCGTAGAAGGGGAAGGGGAAGGGAAGGGATCCGGTCTGTTTAAATTAAAAGGGTTCGGGGCGCGGATAAAATCCGCGGGGGAATAAAAAATACGGGGCGCGGATAATATCCGGGGGGGGGGGTGTATTTTTATAAATCTGGCGAAAACCTGAGCATTTTTATTTAATTTATTTATTAAATAAGTATTTTAAAAAAAATCGGAGAAATCATATAACATGCTTTTTTTCTCTCCCTTTTACAATGTTGAATATCGTGCAGGTACTTTTTGAAAAGTTTTGCATATAATCTTTTGAAACTTTTGTCACAGTGTAAATAGAAACAATAATACACTATAACAAGTGATGATGGTAAAGAAGATGGTTAAAATAATGAAACAATAATACACTATTCTAGTAGCCACTAGATAATTTAAAATACTGTCTGCACGTACGAGTGCGAATATATGGTAATTAGTGGCAGCATCGATCATTATCGTTAGGTTAGCTTTTTAACAAAAGAAAGCACATTCGTTTCCTGCAAATTCCTCAAATTTCCTTTTTCGATCTTTTCATTTATGGTGGGGACTGGAGAGCCAGTCCCTTTGAAGACCTTTTTAGTCGGATTGAAAAAAAGGGGAGCATATCGAATAAATTCCACAAAAAGTATTAATATAGTAATAAATTTTCAGACTTTAAACATGTTTCATATTTTCATAAAGAAATCTGATTCTTTATTATGACCCAGCTTCGAGAAGCTGGCAAACAGATATATATATTCATTAACGGGTGCTACTCGTAATGGTCGTTTTTGGATCCAAAATAAATCATTTGAAGTCCAAAAATTCCATTGAATATTTTTTTATTGTATGGATATTTATATATATTTTTTTTGAAGCAGTTAAACACTTTTGTTTATTTGACAAAACAACTTTTTAAAGAAATTGGGGATCTATCTTTTCTGTTAAGTTAGAAGTCAAAAACTTTTTTTGTTTTGTTTTGTTGTTGAGTGTTTATGTCAATTAAAGAATTGTTAGTGCTACTGGCTGCTGGCTCCTGTGTTAATTTAGAATTAGACATAAAGGTAAATCAACTCCATTACTCCATTAGGCCAAGAGGACTTCATCGCTAGTAGAAAAATGAGTCATACATCCATTCTGACTGTACATCAATCAATGCCTCAGATTTCACGGCTTTAAGACTATAAAACATTGCATGCTACTTTAGGAAGTAGACATAATTACAGTTAGGCAGTCTAAGCAATAAGGTCTCACTTGGTGATGCATCCCTGTTTTAGGAATTGCATAACATGCTACTTCTAATTTTTCATCGCTCCTCTTGCAACAAAAAAAAAAAAAGATAAAATATTTCTGTTCACTAGGTTTTGGCCACCATTTGTCCACAATCTTATTCACTCCCATCTAACTGTCTTTTTACAGTATACAAGATTCAATTGAAAATTTACAGTATTATTTGAAAATTTTACAGTATACGAAATTCAATTTTACAGTATATATTTTACAGTATGCAAGATTCAATTGAAAATTCTACTGTATACAAGATTTAATTTTAACAGTATACAAGATTCAATTGAAAATTCTACTGTATACAAGATTCAATTTTACAGTTCTGCTGATTCAATTTTACAGTATACAAGATTCAATTGTAAATTTTACTGTGTAGAAGATTCAATTTTACAGTATATAAGATTCAATTGAAAATTTTACTGTATACAAGATTCAATTTTACAGTATACAAGATTCAATTTTATAGTATATAAGATTCAACCCAGTACGGATGCTAATAATTAACTCTAACTGCCAATAACCGCTAATAACTAACTCTAACTGCCATTAACTTCCTATAACTGTAATTTCTGAAAGTACAGTTTGAAAGTGCATTTATTTTGTCCTATTGTACAAGTTGCAATATTTTTCTAACTATCATGGAACTACTTCAAATAGTTGCTTGATGTTTTGTGATTAACTGATATATATTATGTGATATATTGTATAATTATACAGCATGTATAAATAATTTTACAGTATTCACGCAAGTCAAAACTATGGACAAATGGTGGACAAAAAGCTGTAGACAATTAAATGCTTCCAAAAAAAAAAAGTAGTGGGTTTTTGGTAAAATAAAATAAAAATAAAATTTAAAAACTTAGTTCGCAGTGGGGGTGATGTCACCTACCACCGGCCCAACCGATGAGCTAAAACAATGACTGTGATGACTGAAACTTGAACATATACCAAAACCAACAAAAAATACTTTAAGTAAATAATAACATAACACGAGGAGAGATCGGATGACACCTTTTTTTGTGACATCGGATGACATTGTGCATTTTTAAAATTCAAATAGTCGATCCAAACTGTTCAACTTAATGGATATGTTAAAATGTGCTTGCAGATCAAATTTTATATTTTTCTGAATTTTTTTACTATTTATTAATATGGGTACAAAAATTCAACGGTCTGAATATACCGATTTTGTTAAATATTTAATAAATAGTAAAAAATTTGCAAAAAATGTAAAATTTGATTTGCAAGCACATTTTAACATATCTATTATGTTGAACGGTTTGGATCGACTGTTTGAACTTTGAAAACTTTGAAAATGTACGATATTATCTGATGTCACCAAAAAAAAGTGTCATCCGATCCCTCCTCTAATAACACACTATTATTTTATAAAAAAATAACACATTATTAAGTTTTGCAACGATATATTATCAATGCATTATTCTTTTACTTTATAATAATTGTTATTATTTTGAAACTCTGATTATTGTCATTTTTTGTTTCATTCATTTGAAAAAAAATTCGATATTAATTAATATAATTTTTTAACAGTATACTTTCTTATATTTTATGAACAACATTGACACATTGACACAATATTAGTTAAAGAATTTATCTAACACCATAAAATAATGCATCTCCATAACCCTATTTTAGTATTATTTCTAATTTGGCCAAACAACTCGGAACAAAGAAGCCTGCATAGTTTAGCCACACACATATCCAAGAACTCAGTTGTTGCTTATAAATATATGTTGTTTGCCTTTGAATCGTTAATTAACAAACACTTGCCCAAAAGAACAAGGTTCTTGCTCAATGGCAACTATCATGAACTTCTTTTTTGTGACCTTATTTCTTGCAACTTCACTTTCAGTAACTCCGTTTGCAGTAAATGCCGACTCCTACACATACCCGCCACTGGAAACAGGCCTGTCATTCAACTTCTACAAGTCGACCTGCCCGCAATTGGAGCCGATCGTGAGGAACTACCTAAGGAACACCTTCAAAACTGACATCGGCCTTGCTGCTGGCCTTCTCCGCCTCCACTTCCATGATTGCTTTGTGCAGGTATAGAAAATAAGTTGCCAACACTTGCCTAGTTTTTCCCAACAAAAAGTAAAACGAAAACAAGGAAAAATAAGAAAGAAAAATGTGCCAAAACAGTTGTACAGACTTTATGTTTTAGCTACTTTACAATTTTATCTTTTTTATTCGTAATTGATCTCTGCTCCACAATGATTTTTGTTTAAATCGACTGTACTTAATTTCAGATATGTATAACTATTTAATTAACATATCAGTGTTTTGATCTTGAATTAAACCACTCTAAAAATAGAGTAATATATAGTTTTTCTTGCTCGGATTGATAATTTGATGTGCAGGGATGTGATGCATCAGTCCTACTTGATGGCTCTGCTAGTGGGCCCGGCGAGCAGCAGGCGCCACCCAACTTCACCCTGAGATCTGCAGCCTTTAAGGCCATCAATGACATCCGAGCTCTTATCGACAAGGCTTGCGGTGTTGTTGTTTCCTGTGCTGATGTAGTCGCTCTTGCAGCTCGTGACTCGGTTGCCATGGTATCTCTCTCTCAGACTCTCACTAAGAGGAGTAGAACTAGAATGTTCTTAAGTTCATCAAGATTTTTGGTGAACTCAAGTCTAAAACTTATCGAAGCAGTTTTAAACCATAAAGCAAAAGGAGAATTTACCAAATGAAAAAGCCTAATGATTTATTTCTTAATTATAGTCAGGGGGTCCCAAGTACAAGGTCCCACTTGGCAGACGTGACGGCCTAAACTTTGCGAGCCAGCAAGCCACCTTGGACAGCTTACCGGCCCCCACCTCCGACGTAACCAAACTGTTATCGGTTCTGAATAACCTCGGCCTTGACACAAATGACCTGGTTGCACTATCCGGCGGCCACACTATTGGCCTTGCTCACTGTACCTCTTTCACTGGTCGGCTCTACCCATCCCAAGACTCGACCATGAACAACTGGCTTGCTGACCAGCTTAAACTGACCTGCCCGGCAAAGGACACTGTTAACACCACAGTGAATGACATCCGTACACCAAACAAATTTGACAACATGTACTATGTCGATTTGGTGCACCGGGAGGGGCTATTCACATCTGACCAGGATATGTACACCGACTCAAGGACCAAGCCGATCGTGACCGCCTTTGCTATGAACCCAGAGTTGTTCTTCCAGAAGTTTGTGTACTCGATTGTCAAGATGGGGCAGTTGAGTGTCCTGACGGGCAACGGTGGGGAGATTCGCACGAATTGTTCGGCCAAGAACCCGTCAAGCATTGAGATCCTTCAGCCGGTGATTGATGACAAGGATGACAGTCAGGTCTATACTAATTGAAAGGACCATCTTTCATGCAAGTCCCTTAAGAAAGTTTAATTCCATATAGAGTTTGGGAGTCTTTTAGTTCGAATGTGCTTCGGAGATCAGCTGATGCTTCCTTCTTTATTAATTAACAGCATTAATTACATCTACTACTTGTACAACATTAGGTTGTAATCAAGTGCGCGCTTTTGTGATAATTACTTTCCATCGCCTCTTTTTTAGTAAAAATAAGTATAGTACTTGGTGGAAAGCGAGGTCGATCGCTAATGATCCACTCGACTAGCTTATCAACTGAATTAAAACTGAACCAAATAAATCAAATTAAATATTGATTGATTTGTTCTGTCGAGTCGAAGTAAGAAGAATAATTAAAAAAAGTAAATAATTTTTGTTAATTATTTTAATTTTTTTATAAGCCCAAAATAATTATTTATTTCAATACATAATTTATGATTTAGTAATTTCCATACTTAGAGATAGAAAATGTTCATAATTTAATTTTTTTTTTTGTAGGCTCAAAAGAATTATAGTCCTCTTTGCGGTCATTTTGGTCTTATCGGTTTTTAAATGTTCTAAATTGAACCATTCTAAGCAATTAAATCGGTTTTTTAAAAAATAAAACAAACTTTCCTTTAACTAGAAAAACGGAACCATTTAATCTGAACTCTCTCGATTCGGTTTAAATCCAATTAAACAGGACCCGATGAACACCTCTAACTAGCTCCACATGCAACTTGGTTGCCTTTTTTTTATTTTTTGTTCTGATCAAAACTATTTTGCACTTCTATGAAGGTTTCAATATCACTAGGTTAATTTGCATGATCGTGTACGTACCACTAAATGTCACAATTAATTTTTTTTATTTATATTTTAAAATCTTAGATTTAAATTAATGTTGAATTTAAACCGTACGTTAACATTATTCATTAGGTACTTGCCTCAGATTTCCAATGCTTATAGATTACTAAGTAGCTTTTTGTTAGTTGGTTCTGCGGGAACTTAATTAATTAATTAAGGATGAGTTTCCACTTTATTGAGGAGCATCTCCAAATTATATTCACGTTTTCTTTAATGAAAATATGGAATTTTGATATAGAAATGGGCCTTAATGGGCCTTAATGGGCTTGGAGATTAGAAAAATCTTATCTAAAACGTTATGGATCATGGTACAAACCATCATTTTGGAGCTTTATTTTTTGTAAGGTCCAATCATTTTCGATCGAACTTATGCGTTTCAATTTTAAAAAATGATTGTAAGTTCAACTTGAGATGATTAATTGCTGCATGTTTCTCTAAAAGTCGTACTTTAAATACTTTCTAAAAATTATGAACTATGAGATGATTATCTGCGTACTGGGTAATATTGATTTTATTTTTTTATTTTTTCTAAATGGTAACTCAAAAAAAAATTGGCCCTCTTCATTCTTATTTTGAGACCCATGTAAGGCATCAGAAATTGGAATGATCTTTCAAAACGCTTTGGATCTTTTTAATATAACTAGAAACAATAATACACTAAAATTAGTGATGCTGGTGAAGAAGATGGTTAAACTAATGAAACAATAATACACTATCCCACTACCCCTCTGCACTAGATAATTTAAACTACTGTCTATGCATGGCTGCTAAATGCAAGTGGCAACACCATTATGGTTAGATTTAACAAATATATATATATATATATATATAGAGAGAGAGAGAGAGAGAGAGAGAGATGGGCTATGGTGCATTGCAATGCATGGACCCCTTTGTGCATTGCACTACAAATCACAGATTCAAAATCCAAACGACCGATCCAAACTGTTCATCTTATTTTCCATATTAATATTTGCTTGGGGACCAAAATTTTACATTTTTTAGAATTTTTTTACTATTTATTAAGCAATTTTGAAAGTCGCTGATCTGATGGTCCAGAAAATTTTACTGTTTTTTACTGTTCACAGCAAAACAGCAATTTTAAAAAATGCTTAATAAATAGTAAAAAAATTCAAAAAAATGTAAAATTTGGTCTCCAAGTACATTTCAATATGGATTAAACATCTAATGATTTAGATCGGTCGTTTGGACTTTGAATCCGTGATTTATAGTGCAATGCACAAAGGAGTCCATGCATTGCAATGCACCGTAGTCCATCTCTCTCTCTCTCTCTCTTTATATATATATATCTAGCATTCAGTTCCTCCCAAATTCTTCCAATATTACACTTGCACATAATTTAGAACTAGACATATAAATCTAAATCAACGATCCATTAGGCTAAGAAGACTTCATCACAGGGCAAAGGCTCTAATCAACTTAAAATAATAAAATTGAAGAGACTGATGGCGTGTTCGGCTACAAAACAGGCATGGGTTTAGATTTGGAGCTAATTTGAATGGCCGAAACACAGTGCATGTGGAAAGAAAAAAAATAATTATTATGAGAGTCTGTTCGGCTGCCAAGTAAAAAAGAAAATAGGTTTGAATTTAGATTCAATTTAAATAGCCGAAATACTTTGCGCATAAAAAAAAAAAATTTATGAATATTTTTTTTCTCGCGAATACAGTGGTAACCGAATAAGTCTTGAGTAAATATGTTTTTCCCACGACACGCGAAACACGTCCTAAATCTATGCACCCAAATAAAAGGCTGACTAGATCTCTCTGTCTTTTTTTTGCTCTTTATGGACCAGAATGAGACACTTAGAGCAGAGATGAAACTAAGTTTCCTTTACTACTTTTTTAGAAGTTTCCAGCACAACTTTTCAAAAGTTGCATGTACTGTTTGCCTTTAATTCAATCTGCATGTCTCCCCTGTTGCTTGTAGATCGATCCAGCGTTCGGTCGGACAGGAAGAAAATCAACGAAAAGGGTGCAACCAGGGGTGAATACGGAGCGGATACAGAGCGAACAGTGATAAAACCATATTCATATTTCTTTCTTCTTTTCCGGATATGAATACGGAGAGAATATCAGACGGATTCAGATATAGATATAGATCGAATCAAATATTTATTAAAATAATATAAATAATCTTATAAAATACAAAAATTTATAATATTTATCTAATTATAATGATGAATAACATAATTTCTTTTATAATATATATTACAATATTTGTTATATATCTACTATTTGAATACGGATAACTGAAACGTAAAATTATATTAGTATCCTTATGCACACGGATATTCGGATATTGAATATCTACATCTACTTTTTCGAATACGAATCGAATACGGATCGGATATTATATATCCAAACCATTTTCACCCCTAGCTAGGAACAACACAAAAACTAAAAATAAAACTTCAAAAACAATTTTTTTATTGAAAGCCATTAGGCAAAATTGTAATTAAGATATACAGATAGACCTATATCAATCTAACACACAGATTAGGTCTACACATCTTTTCTGAGACATGGAAACCAGACATTTTTGTTAATTTTTTTAGGAAAACATGCAAACTAGACACAGATCTAGCTTGCACTATTGGTTTCAAACTTTTGGACAAGTTCTATCGCCTTTGAATTTTTTTTTTAACTGCTAACTATTAAAAAAATCGGTTCATACACTACTAGAATCCCCAATATTAGCAACGGTAGGATTTTGATTGTAGCAACGGCGTGCCCTTGCTACAAGCCCGAAAAAGGCCATTAGCAAGGGTGGCGCTTGCAATAACTACCGTTGGTTAAAGCCCCCTTGCTAATACTCAGATTCTGATTTGTTGCAAGGGCTACGCTTGCTAATATTCTTGTCCAGGGTATTTGCAAGCGAGGCGCTTGCAAATAGCACGCTTGCTAATACATTAATTTTTGGAGCCCAACTGAGTATTAGCAAGGTTATGTTTTGTGGGTCCCACTGAGTATAAGCAAGGATATGTAGTGTAGGCCCCACAGAGTATTAGCAAGGTTATGTTTTGTGGGTCCCACGTATTATTTGCAAGGATGTCCCATGTGGGTCCCACTTGATTATTAGCAAGCGTATCCAGCGTGGGTCCCTTCCGGTTATTAGCAAGGGTGACTCTCGTGGGACCTACCGGGTTATTAGCAAGGTTAGCCCATGAGGGTCCCAGGGGGTTATTAGCAAGGTTAGCTTTAGTGGGGCCCCTATTTTATTTGCAAGGGTATTTATTGTGGGTCCCACCCAATTATTTGCAAATACAATATAATTTAATCATATTTCTTTTTGATAATCCGGAACAATTTATAAAATTACTATTAATGCCAACATATCAGTAGCCATGTTTATAACATTCTCCCGGTACCAACCCTGTACCAACTCGGTACCATGTAATTTGATACGTTTAACATTGAAATAAATAAAACATAACATTACACATTGAAATTGAATAGGAAAGCTTGGAAATAGCAATGACAGTAAAAAAATCAACCATGTACAAAGCATGCATTGTACCAAAATAAAAACTGTTATAACCTTACATGTGTTATAACATTAAAACCATAGATAATATGAAACATTTACCTATACCAAAATATGAGCACCACCCATCAACAAAAATTTACCAAAATTAACCATCCACTATGTTTCTATTGAAAATCCAAAAATCTATAATTATCGGTTAAATATTGGCAATACCCCAGACAATTAAAGCGGGTTGTTGTCCAAGTTGCCTTGCCCGAACCATTCACACATTGACACTTCGGCCCCCATAAGGTTGGCCACCTCTGGTCCAGAATTTGCTTGTAGTAGGGCTTGGAATCCCCCATCTCGATTTGTTGATGCCTGCAAAGATGGAAGACCTTGTGTATTATACATTGGCATAAGCACCAAGTTAGTACTGTTCGTACAGTATAAGCATTGAAACAAAGGTTTATCTGAAAATTTACCCTTCAAAACTTCTTCAATTTTCTATTTACCCTTGTACTTTTCATTGTATGTAATATACCCCTTTACTCTTTTTATTATTCTCTATTTATCCATAAAAATAGTTAACTACAGTTCAAAATTACTAAGATATGTTTTTTCCCATTATACTCTTCTTTTTTCTTACTCTTGATCTCCTCTATGCCCACTGACAAAATTGCAAATTGCTTTACCAATGAAATGTATGAACCTCAATTAATCTAGTACCAATGAATTTTATTCAAGTCCAAATAAATCATTTCATGTGGCTAACTAAGAGTGAACAGCAATGTGCAATCACGCACTGGAATTAAAATCCTTTGTTACAATGAATCCAAAATAAGCTGGCTTATATCCTAACCAAGAGTTGTAAAGATAAATAAGAAAGACTCGTAAGATTTGAGGGGTAAATATAATATACTCAAGTCTTGAGGGATGAGTAAGAGACTTAGTAAGAGTGGGAGGGTACATAAGAAATTAACCCTTGAAACAAAATGTGACATGTTATTGAGGCTAGATTTCCATATGCACCCTCGATGAAATCAATTTTGCAGCTTAGTCACTGTATTCAGTGAAATTCCAGTTGTTTTTTGGGTCTTTTTACATTATCAGTGCTTGTCGCTGCTTGAAAATTTCAAGGTATGTAAGTATGCAAGTACTAGTAAATCTCCTTACCTGAGAGTGTGGAATCTGCATTAGTGAGCCTCCTTCCTGAGATTGAGGTAGAGATGTAGGACACTGACCCTAGTAATTACATATGCAAGGTCATTGTTAGCATTTGGAAGAACAACATCTGATAATAGAATAACATTACAATGATCAAGTCGTAAAGTTGAAAGATGTCACCTGCAGAGTTTGCATATTCCCCATTACCCCCTCATGCAGTGCATGAGAACTGTAAAGTGGTTCCTATGTAAAAATTTTGCAAGAGGAAAGGTTAGCACTAGGATGTAGAATGGTATGAGATCAGTAATTAATAGGATCAAGGAGTGAGTACTTTTTAAATTACATAGGTGACAAACCAATAAGAGCTAACCATCATAGTGCAACAGTACACTAATTTTTATTGTACTTGCGCAGTCCCTTGAACAATCTTGTGAAATTAAATTGGTCATATGAGAAATATATATTTAACAAGAAAGTTAAAAGGAAATAAAAACAAACTAAATTGATATTTCTTTTTGCATTCCTAATTAGCATATGAACGAAACTGTAACATTCTTAGGACAAGCTGTCATGTTGGAAGAAGACAAAATAAATAAAATTTGTAATAAAGGCAGTGAGTGGAGTTATAACATGGAAGACCCAGTTATTCTTACTTACCTGTACATTTGGGTTTTGTTGTCCAACAAGGGTGAATAATTTGTTCAAGAGCATGTTATATCTTGCTCCTTCTATTTTTCTCTCTTGTCTTTCTTCAGCTAGTCGCATATCACGTTCTTTTAACATTCCGACTAGGACATCATCCGTGAAGACCCTGTTGTTTCCAATATTTGTAACCCCAGAAATGTCGGATGTTGTAGGGGTTGCCCGGCCTCGAAATGTTTTTGGCAACCTTGGGTCTAGGACGCATCCAAATCCTCTTACTCGGCCATGGTTGCGACCGCCAACCGCTGACATAAACAGGTCAGCCTCATCCATATGAGGGTTGACATTGTTAGCCCTCATGTCCAGAACATCTGTCTAGTATATACAACAGACGAGAAATATATATTATTGCTAAATACGGGTTTAAAAGTGGTGGTGGTACTTCAACTTCTGTCAGAACCATTGAACTGCCCCCAATTTCCAAAGAGGCATCGGTTGCTTGCTTTCTCTTTTTGTATGTAGCTGCCTTTGACCTTTTCAGAGCCGATTTTCGAGGAGGCATATTGTTCTGTCTACCTATAGAAAGATAAATGTTATCAAAATTATATTTAGTTTTGAGTGTAACCAAGTTAAGTGTAACCCTTCATCATTTTGAATGAATTATGATAATATTGTCAACAAGAACCAAGTTTAACTTTGTTGTCAATTTAAGTGTAACCCTTAAGAACCGTTTAAGTAAGCAGAAAATTTAGAAATTAATGATATATTAGTTAATTACTAGTAAAATATTAACAAATAAATATGAGTATGATTAAAAAAATTGGATTAATCTCCTAGAATTGGTAAAATTGTTCTCCAATTTCTTATTTACCCTTCAAGTCTTAAATTGGACTTATTTGTCCCTTAACTCTTACAATGATGTCTTATTTAGCGGACACTTAATCAATTCTAAATTATCTCTAGTTAAATTATAAAAAATATTGATTAAACTTTGAATAAAAAAACTAGAAGACAAAATTGCCCTTTTTCTGTAACAAGTGTGAAGTCGCCCATACTGGTACCATGAGAAAGAGTGTTACCAAATGAAAAATAGCTAAATTAGTAAACAACTAAGAGTTTGGAGATGTATTGAAGGGTGATGGCCAAAATTAACCCAAAATAATTTGGATAAATTGTGTTATTTGCCAAAATATACAAATCGTAACCCTTTCTTTCTAATTTCAGAGAAGTGTGTGAATATTGGTACATGTTAACAAAAACCCATTTCAGCTAAACTCTAGCACTTGCATGCAATGAAAACAAAACCATATTTTTAAAAGATTTCGAGTTGGTTTGCAACATAGAGTACTTAAACGAGAAATAAGCAACTAGAGGTAATACGTTCCAGATACAAATTACTTACAACCAGAGGTGCTGTTGTTGCAGTGTTTTCGAAACCGATGAGACCTAAAAGTCCAGCAAGGTCATCAATGGTGCTGCTAGAGAGGCGAGACCACTACTTAGGTTTTCTTTGAAAAATTAGGGGTCGATATGAAATGAGGGTATGGATGAGAGAAGCGGGGGAAGGGGTTTTAGTCGGGGGAAGTCTTTTTCTCCTCTGAGATATCTAACCGAAGGCGACAGGTAAATTATCGAATCTTTGTCGTTACATTAAGTTGGGCACAAATCATGATGAGAACATTATCTAGACACGTGCGTCATTGCCAATCTCAACCGTTCATGTTTATATCGTATGATATGAGGTATATTAGGGGCTCCGATATGATGATGACTTTGGAGGGAAATGAAATTTCTAGGGGGAAGTATGGGGGGAAAACCTAATTTCGCAGCTATACAGAGAGCTTCTTTCACTTCATGTAATACACTGGTAGTGTTATTCGGAGGTCTAAAAGAGTAAGACGTGCAATGCACAAAGCTATTATTGCTCTGTTAATGACAAGTTATCATTTCTCAGAAATCATCTGTTGTGCCATTGCTTACTTGATTAGGGATTTAGGGGTATAGGGATTTACTAAATTTATTTGCACAGTTGAATTTATAAAATTTATACAATTTATAATTTATGTATTTTAATTTACTATTTTTAATAAATTAAGATATTTGTATCTGAATTCAGTATTTTGTTCCTTCGAATTTGAATTTACTATTTTGTAGAAAGAAGAGTAAATAACATAATAATAAATTTGCACTTATTTATACTATAAAAATAATAGTAAATAAGGTCATAGACATATATATGTATTTGAATTTAACATTTTGTAAAAAGAATAAGGTTTTTGTTTGTGTGTAACAACTCGTAATTGAGTTGATAATTAGATAAATCAACAGTACTTATAAAATTATTCAAATTATTTTGGAATAAAATTAGTTGAAAATGATATTGACGAAATTTAGGACATAATCGATGATTGACGGTGTAAATTATATTATCATTTTATTTTGACAAGTGATGTTGATATAATGAAATAAATAGTCTTCTCTAAAACACTTACACCATATACAGATGAACATGTAACAAGAACTATGGTTGCATGATAACCTAAAGGATTGTTAATATAATTGCTTCCTTGATCGATCGAAACCGTTCAAATAGAAATTTATTGTAATTAATTGATTCTTGGAAAGTTTGATTAAGTTTGATGTTAATTACCCTATCCATCGAACCAACGGAACAATGGAATATCGTACGGTTATAAACACTTATCGCTAGATCGAGGCCTATTCGGGTCGAAAATGTTTTTTTATTTTATTCACTATGTTAAATTCTTTACTTTGATCATCTTCAAACCAATTAAACGAGGTTCTAATGCAAATCGACCGTTGAGATTTAAAGCGAAAACCAACGGTTGGGAAGTTATTAGAAGGTTCAAACATGCAAATGACGATGATATTCAATAAAAATAACTACTACATGTATTATTTGTGTAGAGAATATTTTAAAAAATATATAATTATATTTTATGAATTATTGATAACCATTTCTGTACATGCACTATAAAAAATATGCTTGACAGTAATTCTGAGCAGTTTGATAGGCAATCAATGGCTCTGATTCGCAATGGATGCATCCATCTGTAGGAATAAGAGCAAGCGCTTACTCTCCTCTCAAGTAACTAGGATTGGCTAATTCAAATCCGCCATATGTGATGGGGTTTTATTCAATCAAGATCCGTGCAGAATGACATCAGATGGCTAAGATTTTAAAATAAAATGTACTTTACCGCAGTGGTAGCAACGGGGAGGGAGCAGATGTATCTGAGTAAATGCGAGGCAGAGGGCATTC
>JARJHM010001030.1:0-85202 GCA_033356055.1 Carex pumila | reverse complement strand
GGAACAATTGATGCAAGGAGAAATATAAAAATTATTGCAGTACAACACTGTTTTCACTGGTACTAGACCATTGTTTGTACCAGTTCATAACCACACAAGAATTGTATGAATGGAAATTCTTCAGCTTTGTCCTTACGCTGAGTTTACAATAAAAACTGAATAAGCACAAATTGTACCTAATACAAATGAAAACTATGAACTTTTGGTCAAAACCAGACTAGTGGGCCTGACTGCCTGTGCCAATGTAGGAGTGACATTATGCGAATAAATACAACACATACCTGAGCAACAAACAAACCAGAGCTTGATGAAAATTGCACCACTGTATTTGATTCACAACTCCCTTCATTATGCCAGATAATAGAACCAAGTGATGCATTATAAACAGGGGAAACAAAATTTTTTCTACTCAGAACTTGTTTGTAGTTGCCCACAATATATTCATCATTTTGCATTATCCTACCTTCCATGATTTTCAATAACTTGTCTTGGTCAATGGAGTCAAATGCTTTTGACACATCGGCAACTACAATGAATACCTCAGGCATAGAGACCGTGCCATCCTTCACCTTGGAAATAAAACCATGGAGCTTCTCATACACATCGTTATAGTCAAAAACTGATGAACCTAACAAATTTGGGTTTTGAACCTTTATTGTTTTCAAAATTACATGCAATTCATTCAGTGAAGAATTCACTGATTGGTACCGCTTATTGAGAACTGGCAATCTTGATGGCTTATTGAGGTTTGCTAAAGGTCTTAAGCAGTTCTCCTTAGGGAGAAACCCTAAACCTCGAAAAACCAAAGCATCTACTATCATTAAATAAAATTCTCACTGAATCAGAATCCACAGGACAAAAACTCTGCATTTTCAACTCTTCTATACAACCCTTAACTACACTCCCCCAAATCAGCTTCTTGTAATAAAAAACCTCATGTCTCTTCGACTCTTTCTCAGTTGCATAAAAGTTGGAGCTGATTATCGGCACAACGACATGCAAAAACAACCAATGAACCCAAGTAGACAATAACTTCTGTCCCAGAACTATCTGCTTTCCACCATCATCACAGGAGCATGATTTTTCAAGATTTGAGAAAAATTCAAAATTCGAAACTTCCAACCCCTCCAGACAATCTTTTAGGTAAAACTTCTCATGCCTCCGCATATGCACAAATTTGTAGATATTCTTCTCAGCACTCTCCAACTCTTTTTATTTCCCAAAAGTGGAAGAGGCACTATTCTTCTAAGTGTGGCAAAAATAAAGGATACGACTTGTTGATGTTTGGAAAAAGATTGCGGTGAGAAGGGACTTGCATTTGACTTGGAATTTTTATGGGATGTTTCGAAAGTTTTGTCCTTGTTTCCTATACAAAATTTGGTTTCATTCTTATTTTGGTGCATCTTAAATGTAGATAAGGTTCGCTCTTCTACCTGTAATCAACAAAATGAGTTTACAGCAATATTAAAAACAGTCAATAATTGGCTTATACCAGCCTAATTGGTAAGTAAATTCAGATGGGCAGAGCCGAGTACAAGCTTGAAAATCATAGTTAGGCAATGTTTTTAGCATATTTTTGGTTGTTTCCAACTTTATCAATTGCATTTAGCTGAAATCAGGAAATTCTGAACCTGTATATAGATTAAATTGAAGAATGAATTTCAGTATGGGGGATAATTGGATCTTAGTTTGGGTATATCTGAAGCTAATTTACAAAAATAAGGATGAATGAGCTAAGTTAGATATAATCTGGGCTTATTTGGGATCAACAGAATTTATTAATGTTAGGACTGGACCATCTTGTTCTGTTCAAAGGACAGTGTACATACCTTGGGACCCAATTGACCATCTTTACTGAGAAAATTCACATAGCAATGCTTGCGCAGTAACATCCTGTGCCTGCATCTTTGGGCATCCCTTATGAGGGATTTGAACAAGGCCAGAGATGAATGGTACCTTCACAAATAATTTGTAGTAGTAAGAGCTCAAAATCAGTCAAATATTGGTCACATCAGTGCCACGATTTCAATATAATAATCCATAATCGTGAAGAAAAAAATAACACCTGTAACACTGTGTACAACAAAGCACAGTACCTTCAAATAGATCTTACATGGCCGTAAGATTTTAAAGAAAGAAGAAAACAGCACCCTAAACTAAGCCTCCTTTCAATATGAGTTAAACCTCAAATTATACAGAGACATAAGGGCATCAATGTCTTATAAAAAGGCAAAGAAAGTGTTACTTACAAGCACTTTGATCTAGATTGGGCATGATGACCACAATGAGTACACTGCACAATGTTGTAATCCTTGTCATTTCCAAAGATTTTCTTAATTAAAGAAAAAGCATCACACTCATTGGGTTTCAACCTATTTAGTATATCTAAGAGTCAATGGAGTAATGGAAGGAGAAACTGGACAACAAAACTTAGTTTATTCAACAGTAATAATAAACTAAATAACTGATCTTCGACGTACTTTACACTGCATTGAGGCATTTTACACAACAAAGGGTTGCATAAGGTTCAAATTGTACGATTGTGGCTGATAGAATGAAACTATGCTACATCAGGGTCAGGTAATAGAGCAAACCAACAATTGAAAAATTGGGTTAAGTTGAGTCTGAAATGCAAAATCAGGAGTTAATTGATGCAAATTGGGTAAACCAGGGGTTATATGCTTCACTGAAAGTTGAATGCTGTCTTAGGTCAAATTGAGTCTTAGTTGCTAATCAAGGGAAATTAAGATGAACCGTTTAAATTAATGATTTGTTAAAAATTGAGAATCAAGGCTAGCCTAATGATTAATGAGTCTTTGTAATGTCTTTCTTTGTGCTAATTGAGGCCAAATTTGGTACATCAAGCCTTAATGATGAAGTGAGGGTCAACAAAGGGATGATTGAATCTAAATGGGCAAAGTTCTAATCCATTACTCTGTTGCAATTACTCTTAAAGTAGAAAATAGAGTCAGTGGTTTGTTCTAAAATGACCAGAAATGAGATACCAAAAGGATACGTTTCTTGGGGAAGAGCGTTAGATAGGATCCTCTGTTATAGAAAACATACTCTCTCTTAATCAGTACATCAGCTGGTTGGTTTTTTACAGAATGTGACATAAAGCAGCAGAAGCAAGCTCTACAGTCCTGTTATTTGGTAAGCTTGGTATTAGTAATCTACAAGCTTGTTCTGCTAAGGTACAAATATTGATTTGATTTTTGATTCATTGATCAGACAGCAACATATTTGGATTTTTTATGGTTACACAATTTCAAGCACCCCTAGCCATTCTAACAGTGCCTCAATAGCCCTTCAATGCATCACCTTGAATTGGTACTTAAAATATATTTATTTTTTATTTTCCAAGCTTATATGGCATCCAAGAATAAATTGAGATTTATATCTGGCTGGTATTGAAAATTGTCAATGCTGATGCATAACAGTCAGAAATAAGTGTACCTTTCCTTTTACATGTTGACTGGATGCTTTATTTTGATTATTCAACTTATGCTGCTTCCTACGCTGCCAGCTGTGCAATCTTTTTCTCTTGTGTGGCTGGCAAACACTAGATTGTGAGCTTACATCTTTTGTGACTTCATCCCTTTTCCTTCTCAATTGTGCTTTGGAATTGACCTGCCCTACCCGTCGACATTTCTAAAATATAGGAGGAGACTAAAGTTGAGGGATAGAAAAATCTACAGAAATACATATTAGTACCGCCTCTGACCAGCTCCATAAGCTTGGTAAAGAATCAGCTCATTGCAAATTTGCAGTGATGAATTTAAACTCATGTTTAACCATATTAGGCTGCAAATAAGTTGTTTCTATGAAACCAACTCATAACGCAACCACTTCAAATCAATTGATCTCATTTGTGCAATGAAAAATCTAAAAGCCAAAATAGAAAAGAAAAGGAATAGGATCTAAATACAAGAACTGCCTCAAGCAGTAATATTGTAAAAAAAAAAAGTATATACATGAGATAGGATTTGGGTGCATCCTGATTGCGGAGGTTCTGATACACGTGAAAGACGATATGAAGGTTTTGACGTGTTGAGAGATGTCAGTGGAGTTCCAGTTACTTGAATAAATCCATTGATGCTCCTTCCATTTGGTACAAATATCGAACAGTGCCTCAAAAGATATTCCATCAACAAATCTCCAATCTAAAGAACATTGAAAGTAGTAGTACAAGTACATACATACAAATACTTCACAAAATTAACTTTTTAATACTGAACACATAGGAGCAATGCTTACCCTGTCCAAGAGGAGTGACCAATCTGATGAAGAGAGCAACTCAACCGAGAGACTGGTATCCTGAGATCAGATATATGATCTAAATTTTTACATATAATAAATGTTTAGCTAAGAGCATATAAGTGAAGTTTGAACCTAAAGGTCGACAAGGTATGAGGTTTCTAAAAGAAGCAGTCACTTTGTATTTGTTAATGATAGTAACATCTGACAACACAAGTGAGTTTAAAGCAGCTTCTTCATGTGTTTTCTTGCCTCAACTATAATTACCCGTGAATGAAATTGTTGAAAAATCTGGAAACAAGTTTTTTTAAGTACAATATTTGTAATAGTATGTTTTGAGTTCTCGACTGAGTTTACTCAATTCCTAAAATTACGTTACATTAGATAGAATCAAGTTAAGGAAAGGACTGGGAAATGAAGGCAAACAAAGTACCCCAGTATTCTACATTGGTGAAACAAAGGAAGAGGAATAATTGTTCTAAACATAGTACTATATTATGAATTTATGATCATCTTTTGTTTGAAACCCTTACGTCCCCTAAAGTTTGCTACTCAAAAGTAAGAATTTGTATAATCCCTAATTTCAACTTCAAATTTGAACTCCTATAGACAACTTCCTCTCAGACCGGCTTCTGCTAATAAAATTGGTGGTTTGCAGAGAACAATACTTCAGGAGATATGTGTGTTGTGACATATGACTTAGATTTGTTTTTGCATACCATATCATAACTCTTGCACAACAAATTACTGTTAGAAGACCTGTTTCTTTTCATCAGCTCCATTGTATTCCTTACAATCTGAAAATTGGATGCATATTCATATTAGATAAGTTAAGTACCATTATATTGTGGTCAAATAGGCACATCAAAGCACACGATACCAAAATTGAGCTCAGAAGTTACAGTACTAGTAAACAAGCCTGGCCAGCATTAGCATGGAACAGTTAATTCATTTTCTTTTATTATCTCACAAGTTTTATCAAGCAGTAGTTACAGTACTAATACTAGATTCAGCCGTTACTTCTGAATGTTCTCGTCATCTATGGGCACAAAAATTTTAAAACATTCAAATTAAAAACAAGAAATAGAAGAGGAAAGCACGATCCTTACCTGGCGTTGCGACCGCTGTGGAACTGAGTAAACAGCAGGCGGGGCTGGGGCATCAGAGGAAAGAGCACATTGTGCATAGCTGATGAGGTGGCGGTAGGTGGTGGAGTCGCCTTGGCAGAGGAGGTGGTCTGCCCCACGGCACCGCAAGCAGCCAGTGGAGTCACAGTGACAGCTCTGAGGTGAGGGAGGGAGGAGAGAGAGAATGGTGTCCTTGAGGTTCCGAGCACGGTTCCCGTACGCACTGCGCAGTATCGGGTGTACGGAGCCCTTCTTTGCCCTCTTTCGTCTCGCCATCTGTGCTTTCTTTGTTTGTTAGATTCAAAAGTTCTCTTCTTTCCGCCTTGTGGAAATGGAAATTCAAAAGTTTTTTCTTTTTGAACGCAAAAAAAAAAAAATATTGTAATCGTGCGCATCCCCTGAGATATCTCATATTTTGCTGACCTACGTGTCCGGTGTCTATTCGGAGATAGCTCAGGGGGCAGTATTATTTAGCTTTGAGATTCGTGTATAACGTCTTTGAACGGTTGAAATTTTCCAAAAAGTGACGCAAAATATAAGATACCTCAGAGGATGCAATTCGTTGTACTAGGACATTCGAATTGGACCGAACGAACATCGGGACTCGTATCCTCTGCATCAACTCAAACGAGAATTTTTGAGTTAATGCATCTTCACCATCTGATCCCCTTTATAATTCGTGTGGACTGGATCCGCACAAATATTAAAGGATTTCCGTGTTAAATCATACGGCCCATTTGGTTCTGTTTAAAATCAGACGGCTGAAATGTATTAACTCAAAAGATTCCCTTTTGAGTTAATGCAGAGGATACGTGTTCCCCGCGTTCATGGGAGACAAAGAATCATGAAAAGAAGCACATCAACGTTAATTAGTTACACTTGGAATGTTTTCTGAACTGCCAACTCGTAGTCACTGAATGTGGGTCCAAAGTTGATTTCCATTTCCAATAGAGGCGTCGTCCTGTGTTACGATCTATGGACCAGGTGGAACTTGGAATTCCACTTGTTTGATTTGGGAAGTCGCCGTTATAAATTTTTGCCTTCTCGAGACGGCGTTAAGCACTGACAATACTTGGGAAGCCTAAACTAAAATATGGGGAGTATAAACAATTTTTATAGAAACAACGATTGCGTTTAAAACCCGTTCGGCAACCACAATTTTTATAGAAACAAGATTTTTCGATATGAAAATGAGAATATTGATCTGGCAAATTTCAACTTGAAAAAATTTGTGAACAAATTTAGAACATAGATTATTTTATGGAATATATTATGTTAACAACAAACTTTGTTAAGTGTATCGATACTAAATATTGATTCAGATCACAGCAATTTTTTTTATAGAATAGATTATGCTTAAATGGAATGCATATTCACAAAAACAATCCATGTTATAGATTTATATTATTGTTTATAAAGTACAAAAAATTGATATGAACATTTTAACATGGTTTTCATATAAAAATGCAAATTTTATGTTTCAAAAAAATTCAATTACTTTTTTATTTAGGTTGAAAATCATTCCTCTATAATGGTCTATCATTTCTAGCCTGTCTAGTATAATAGTACAAAATTTTAAAAAATATAAACTTTGATTCTCAAATAATAAAAATAGAGATTCCTATCTATAAATAATTTTAACCAAGATCGTACCAATTCTTAAAAATCGGATTTCTTTACTTGAAAAATAAAAATAATAAAAAAAAAATTACGAACTTCAGTACTTCACGGCAATGTACTTTTGCATTATACACTTTAATGCTTTTGCAAGAGACCCTTTCATCTTTGATCTTTGCCGCAGCTTCTAATTAAAGTAACATAATTTAATACTTGCATCAATAATTTTAATTTCTTTTAAGTCCGGCAATGTTACCGATGTCATTTATGCTTAGGTGTCACCAACTTTTTAACCTATTAGATAGACTTTAAATATTAAATTCAAATCAATTTAGACATACAAAATTTATAAATTTTCGATAATATTTAGTATCAATTCAAGTGAAAAAAAAATAATAAAAAATAAATTAATTAGATTTAAATTAAAAAATATTTGTTTACTGCTCGATTCATACTGAATGAATTTAAAAATTTATAATTTTTGTATATAAACACACTCGTAAAAAATAAATTAGTTTGAACCGTTTAGATTCATCGTGAAGTAAATTAATATGATAAGTTTCGGAGTCAGATAATAATTTAACTGAAATGTCACTAATAACATAATAGTGAAGACTTGTCAACTTTTTTGAAAACCTCCACAAAAACTGCGAAATTCTAAAGAGAAATCACTCTCTCAACTCTTAACCAGCTTACTGATTTCGTCGAGTGTTTATTTATTTATTTTGAGGAGCATTCTCTTATCACGGAATTAGGAGAATTCAGATTAAATTAAAAATTGAGTTTTATGTTCGAATCGTCACTTACAAGTTAGCATGAATTTTAAAATTGTCCGTTCTTATTAAAATTGTAATCCGTCTCGTTTTTTCTATCCGAGTCGATTATGGACAAATTCAAAACGTATTATTATTTTAAAGGATTCGGTTACGATTTTATGCTGCCACAAAGTGCCACAAAAATCTTATTCTTAACCTTTTCTAATCGAGTATTTTAGGAACTTAGCTTCATTAGATTTAATGGATGGCTAAAAATATAAGTAGAGGCGATTTTGATAGAGAGAGAAAAAAGAAAGATGAAAACTAGTGAGCGAGAAATAGATCATATTTCTAAAATAAATGATACAATTTAACAAATATAACGAGTTGCGAGGTACATAATATTTCATTAATATTTTAGAAAAAAATATTAACGTGGTGGCTTGATCAGAATTTAATGATAAATTTAATTTGAATGACTAATTCGAAATCAAATTTAAAATTTGTAACCTCAATTAGTCAATTCATCCAACTTTCAATAATCCGAAATATCTATCGCATATGTGCTTTACAAAGCCTAATGTCTTACTGTTACAGAGCATCTGCAATGCAGCACTGTATACGAGTTCTCCTCCAAATTGTCAGGTCATGAATTGAACCCCGTGACCCGTGATAGGTTATGATGCACCCCGTGATGACTGATGAGTGATGACCCGACTCTTTTGGTCTTTTGGATTAGCCATTACATCTCCCTTCACCAAAACAAATAAAGCTATCACATTAACCCCGGAAAACTCCTACTTGTTCCAATACAACCCCCCAAATTGTATTACTTCAACATTGTGTTCTTCACATTAACTCTTTTCTAATGAATCCTGAGCCCCTAAATATCCAAGAAGAATAGAACAAAACTAAGATGTTATGTGCTCCATAAAAGAAATTGGTAAACATATCTCTAAAAGACTATCGAATTGACTTAAAATTACAAATTAAAACCGTTAAAATTTAAATACTTCATTTTATATATTAATTTTTCATTATTTTTTTAACTGCTTGATCATGTAATAAATAAATTCAAAATTTTAAATTTTTTATATATGCATACATCACTCACAAAATACACAGTTTAAATTAGTTTGAACTCAATTCGATACTCTTAGAGGGGTGCTCACCAACCCACTTAGGTAAACATATCACTTGGTTTTGCTCCCAAGGACATTACTGTTGTTTCAGCATGAACTAAATTTACCAGTTTAGTAAAAATAAATACTTTGACAGCAAAACTATCTCAGAAAAGGAGGTCATCGTATTAGACACTGTCCAACTTATTAAATACCATGCACCATCTCACAAACAAAAGATCGATCCGCTTACCTCACGGACAAAAGTAAAAAAAAAATTCACACATACTAAGCATAAGATTACTCCGCAGTTACGCCCGGAGACTAACCAAAAAAAGACAGATTACACTCAGTACTTGTAGCCCTTGACGTGGAGGCTCTCTGACACGCCCTCACCACCAGCTGCATCTCCCTTGTATGTCCCAAGTGTCGCCTCAGAGTTGGCCTTGCACCGTTTGAGGAAGGCAGCCCTTGCCGTCGGCACATTCTCCGCCTTACCTCCCCATGCTTTGAGTGTGCTCGCCTGGAGCGCACGGCCAAATGAGAAGGAGAGGCTCCATGGCTTCTTGGTCTGGAGCTGGTTCATTGCATTGAGGTTCAGTGTTGCCTCCTCCTCCGATTGTCCACCTGAGAGGAAAACAATGGCAGGGACAGCTGGTGGCACGGTCCTCTGGAGAGTACGCACGGTGTACTCAGCAATGACCTGTGGGGTCACCTTGGCAGAGTCAGACCCAGGGGTGACCATGTTGGGCTTAAGGAGAGATCCCTCCAGGAGCACGTGTTGCTCATTTAGGGCCTTGTAGCAGGCAGCGAGGACCTTCTCAGTGACATAAGCACATCGCTCAATATCATGGGGCCCGTCGACCAGGATCTCAGGCTCCACAATTGGTACAAGACCATTCTCCTGGCAGATGATGGCATAGCGGGCCAAACCCTGAGCATTGAGACTAATGGAAAGCTCTGATGGCTCATTCGGGCCAATATTGAGTACTGCACGCCACTTGGCAAAACGGGCACCGGCCTCGTAGTACTTAGCGCAGCGCTTGCCTAGGTCATCATGGCCCTGCATGTAGAATCAAGGGAATTATTAACAGCTGGTTTGTTATGTTTATAAATGATAAGATATGAATAAATGTTATAATATTCATTCCATATGCTCCTGTACTAAATAAGGTTCGCCTAGGTATTTCACTTTATTGAGAATTATGGTATTATACAGAAGCTTCTTATCTTTCAAGACATGCAAGAATTGTGTATAATTAACATGCCCAATGACCATAGTTCCAGCACACAAAAGCTAACAATGAAAAACAATTTCAGGGCAGTACTAACAATGAAAACAAAACGCTTCCTAAATAGGTAGTTTTGGCCATTACTAAATCTATATCTTGGAAAACAAGAATAACCAATACATCTATAAATCTATTCATGTGAAAAGGTCTCCAAACTTGCTGTTAATAAATCTAGTCTTAACCAACAAGAGTATCCAATCCCGCCAAATAATTGTAAGGTTCAAATTGATAGGAATTCTCAAAACTTACACCTACTAATTATCACCAAATAAGAGTAACCAGTCCAATTAGAAAATTGCAGACCAAATTGCAGGCAACCTATACGATAATACTCAATAATTTATGGTTATCAAATTAAAATCTTACCAAACAGCAATAATTAATCTGGCTATGGTATCCTAATAATCATACCCAGAATAACCACTATCAACTAATGCACATCATACCTGTGTGGTGGTCTCACCATTGGTTCCAGCAACCACAATGGTACCCTTGTCAACCTTAATACCAGGCAGGACACCTGCCTCCGTCATCACATCAACAAAGGGCTTGCCATCCTTGGTCTTCTGGTAGAGGGTCTCCTCAAAAAGGATGATACCGCTGATGTACTGGAGGGCTCCAGGGGTGCAGAAAAGGAGCTCACGCAAGTTGCGGCGGTTCTCCTCCACGTTCTCCACGTTGATGCTTGACAAACGCTTGCCAATGGTTCCGGTCGACTCATCAGCTGCGAGTATTCCCTTCCCGGGTGTGCCAATGTAGGCAGCGTTCTTGATCAGCTCATCTGTGGTAAAAGGAAGTGATTAGTGTTATTGGGTGGAAATAAACATGTTTGATTAAAAGAGTAAGCAAGTTGCAATCATGGATACAAATCTAAAGTTATGCTTAGGAATCTAAAGTCACGCTTAGGATAGGTCGATTAAAAAGAAAGCAAGTTGAAATCATGGATAACGAATCTAAAGTTATGCTTAGAAGAGGTCGATAGGTAGCAAGTTGCAAACTGCCCGAGGAAATTGGATACCTCTAGTCTAGTTCAATCAGTCAATATCGAGTTGAAATATATCTATAACAAGTATTTCAACAAAATAATGATTTCCTAACAAGCAGTCCTTTCATTTCTTTTACTCAGAACCAGCTTACTCATGAGTATTGCTGCAACTTTCTAGCATAGGAAATTACGAAAAAATTGGAAGGATTTTGATGAAAAATAAATCCAGAAATTGAATTTGTATTCGATCTGTATAGCTTAGACTCGTTAAAAAAATCAAGTACGACAACTGACAAACGTAGGTTTTCAAAAAACTTTTCTGTAAATTAGAAGCTAAAACCTTGTAGAATTCTTTGATCAGCCTCGGATCTGTAAAATTCAACCTCATTTAACAAAGCAACAAAAACAAACCACGACATATCGCATAACTACCTCGTAATTTCACTAAATCAGCCACCTAACCACTCAAAAGAGTAGGTAGCTCACATGATTTTAGGAAAAAAATAAACAAACAAAAAAAGACAGAGATAAAACAACTGAATCTTACGAACAAGTTACTGTATCAATTATCGAAGTCCCTTATACAATAATACAACTCAGATCTAAATCACCAGTGTAAAAAACCCGGAGAAAACAGTGAAAACCGCTTTAAGAGCTAAAATTAAAGCATATAGATTAAAAAGAAATAGAGAGGGAGAAAACAAAGGATCTAGGAGCCATACCCTTGTATTTTCCACAGTAGGCAGACATTTTCGACTGTAGAAAGAGATTACTAGTAGTAAGCGATGGAAGAGAAAGAGAGACTGTGCTTGGACAAGGGGAAAGGGATGGGATGGGATCGATTTTTTATACAGGGGTAGTGGATCAAATTCCTCCTTGCCTGGATGCGGTGTTCGTGAACCATTGTGAACAAAATAATAGGTGCCCTTGGACTTTGGGAGGCTTGGAATTGGTAACTCACCGTAAGTTAATCACTTAATCCATAATTAATTAATTATAATATCTAAACAAGTTGTAGTTGAAATATATAATAAATTATTTATTAATATTTTTCTCTCTGTTTGGTCATAATAAGAATTATAAATTTTATCAATTATGCTAACTATTTTTATAATCTTTTTATAATAGATTAAAATGATAACATTCTTTTTTTTTAGAAAAAAAGTGCATTACAACTAAGAACGATAACTATGAAACATCCATAACAACATTGGATATTGTCGTTTACTTTTTATGTACACGTGTTTGATGATATGCATTTATTTTATGATAAAAAAAATAAACACAGTAGATAATAATTTGTTCCAGAATTAACTAATATAATCGAAACATCTTTTTTATTACTTATAGTTTTTTTTAAGAACAAAAAAATATTTTGAAAGAAGATTACAAATTAGTGTTATTGTTGAACATATCTTATCTCATGTTTTAGATGAAGAATATGCATTGAGTATTCGTAATCATTGACTTTTAAATTGGTTTTATCAACGATTTCTCATTTAAATCAAGTTTTTATCCAAATTATGTTGAACTATTTGAAAATAAACATTATAGAATAGATTTATGAAACCCATAAATAAGCAACATTTTTGACAGATATATTTAGGTCGGTTGTTTATTCAGATAATGTTAAAAGTATTTTAAAATAAACACTGTAGAACAGGTCTATGCAAAAATGCAACACAGAATAAGCAACCTTTTTATTTCCGATCATTACTATTCTAATAAATAATATATTAGGGCCTACTTGGAGGGTTGCAGCTCGCTGCCTTTCTAAAACCAAAGGAACTGGAAAGAAAATATATTAAAAAAAAAAAGGGTTTGGTTTTGGTACGAATGCCGTGGTTTTAACTTTTAATATCGTAGGTGCGGTATTGTGTGCCAAGTCGCCAACTGGATTGATTGGGAATTTGGATCTCGATCCAGTCTAAACTCCGCGTCTCACTGTACTCCACAATCCACATCCGAATCCAGTGGGCGTTATTAATCTCACGTGTTACGAGCCGTTACCGCCTTCCCGCCTTACCTGTTGTTTTGCGGCTAGGGTTTCCAGGTGTCGAATATCCGTTAAGCAGATCCGGATCCGGTTAGTCGAGGCGGTAGTCCTGTCTCCTGTCCTGGTTTGTTCTGGAAATTGACTTCAAGTTTATCTTATTCTTATCTATGGGCCGCTTCATCCGTGACGGACAGCGTATTGTTCACAGAAACGATCTCATTCGACAAAGAGACGTTGGATCTCTACACGGTCCCCCGTCTTTTTCTTTTCTTTTTTTGGTTGAAAGAGGCGACATTTTATTAATTGTGACAAAATTAATTACATATTATTTTGTATTAGTACATGCAATATTTATATTAGTACTTATACCATTATAATTAATTGAAATCTTTTTTACAAAGTAGACAAAAAAAGTTAGGAAAAAAAAACAAATATTACACTCAGATTAGTAGATAGTGAGTCTCCATAATTTTTTATATTTATGTTCGGATTGTGAGTCTATATAATTCTTTATCGTTAGCACAAAATAATATTATTGTAATCAAAGCTAGACAAGGATACTCAGATAAACCTTTGTGCTCACATGAGGTTTATGCCTAAGTTATTTAAAAGAAAACACAGAAAAAAGAGATAGGAAGAGGGAAGGAAAAGAGAAGGAAGAGGAGGAGGAGAAAAAGGATAACCATCGCCGTCAACGCATCATTATTATTAACAATAAACATACCTTATTTAATCTAGATAATACAAGTAAAGGTGGGGCGAATCAACAACACTTCCATCAGAATTCATTTAATCAAGACGAGGTGGAGCGACACAACGAGGCAGAGTGAACAAGCTACGACCAGATATGAGGTGAATGTTAGCTTAATAGAGACGAGGTGATGGTGATTGGCGACCAAATCCGAAATGGAAGTGCCAATCGAATAGAGACGAAGTGATGAAGAACGTCGATCAAATCCGAAGTGAAAGTGTCAGCTTATCAGAGGCAAAATGGTGAAAAAAGAAAAGCCTCCTCTGCTTAGTAAATGAATGTGGTGGGAGGAAGAGATGGAGAGGACAGATGGTGAATTAAAATTTATTTTTGGCTCTCAGAACGATAGAATTTATTTTCGCCTAAACCGGCGCTTTCTGGACAGTCTGGGTTCGGGGTGAGTAAATCGCTCATAACTCGCTCATTTACTTAATGAGCGAGCATGAGCATGATCCAACTCACTCATAACTCGCTCGTTAAGAATTTGTCACACCTAATACCTGCCACATTTAATCATATGTAATTATGTGTAACATCAACCTTGCCTCATTAAGATTGATAGATAGTGAGCATAGTTTCATATTTAATTCTGTGTAATATAGTGAGCACAATGTAACATTTAATCTTGTGTAATATACTAATATTCACAGTTTCATATTCATTTTTTTTTGTAAATTGACAGAACCAAAACATCTGCCTAAACCCCAAAACAAGTAATAGTCATAACAACTCGCTCATTTAAATGAATTATGATAATTTGTTGGATTTTGTTATGATAAGTTTTAACAAGTTTTGTTATGCGTGGGCACACTATATAATTTTGTTATGAGTCATAAATCATAACTCGTGAGCCGCTTATAACTCGCTCATTTATCTGCTCATTTAAACTCACTCACTTACTTAATGAGCGAGCATAAGCATACCCTAACTCGCTCATTAATCACCCCTAGTTTGGTTACCGCCAAGAATTATGATTTAACCGAAATTATTTGATGTTTTAATCTTTTTTCAAATAACGGGCCGCAGCCAACCTTTTTATAAATGACAGGTTTTCAAACACATTAATCAAGTAAATTTATCAAATAATACACATCTAACTATACAATAATTATATATATTTACAACGAATTTGTGCATGTGCTTCTGCGGCCTATTTTAAGTACAACCCAATACAGAATATTTATTTATCAATTTAGGCACCTAAACTGTTTGATGTATGATTATGTAAATTTTGTGTCATACAAAATTTTAGTAAAATTTTCGAATAAAAATTGGGAATATAGAAGAGATTTGCAAATGAAAGGGGAATTATTTGGTGGAGACATCAAAATTAGAGAACACATTATTTGGTGGGGAATTAATTACAAAAACATAATATTTTGAAGTCAGCGTTGTATTTGGAATGTAAAAAAAGTATTGAACACATCATGGTAAGATACAAATCTATCAAGACACGCATGCTAATTATGTGTCGTGAGTCTGTGACTTGCATGCTCTATGAGCCGTTCATCTGCACGGTGCTAGATGCGACATGACTGTATGGTAAAACTCGGATCAAACACGACTAACATGATCCGTTACGTGTAACCACCACACGTGTGTTCATGGTTTGCTAAGATGTCGTGACCAATTGTGTTCTATTATTATTTTTCACAATTTAATTTAATCACAACACAAGGAGATTTAACTTAATTATGTCATGATATAATACATTGAATTTTTTTTATAAATCATAATTAGAAAAAAGATTTTTATGAAGCCAACATGATGATTATTTTTATTTTTACAAAAGCCGTAAGAACTAAAATACTATTTTGGTCTTGATTTTTTTTTGTTTTGAGTCCGAAATGACAATTCCGTCCTAGGCATTTTTATAAAATTTGAACTTATTTTTTTTCTCGAAATATGTGAAAACAACTGGGACCGAAATGACAATTTGGTAAAAAAAAAAAATGAGACCGAAATAACATTTCGGTTCTTATGGTTTTTGTAAAAAAAAAGTAATCATGCTGATTTCATACAAATCTTTTTTCTAATTATGGTTTATAAAAAAAAATTCTAATACATTACCCAAATCACAATACAATGTGTCATAATACAAATTGCATTAATTTATGAGGAGGGTTCAAATGCACTCAAAATTTTGTGCACCCAAATGCAACCTATTTTTCAAATCTTTTTTCTCTGTTTTCAAAGTCCGAATAGTCAATCTGAACCGTTAAATACGATATATATATTAAGATGTGCTTGGAGACCAAATTTCACATTTTTTGAATTTTTTTTACTATTTATTAAACCACTTTAAAAATCGCTGATCCAATGGTCCATAAAATGTAAAATCGACAATTTTCAAAGTGGCTTAATAAATAGTAAACAAATTCCAAAAAATGTAAAATTTGGTCTCCAAGCACATCTTAATATATATATCGTATTTAACGGTTCGGATTGACTATTTGGACTTTGAAAACATAGAAAAAGAATTTGAAAAATAGATTGTATTTGAATGCACAAAATTTTGAGTGCATTTGAACCCTCTCTTAATTTATAGTTCTACTGTGGAAGCAACATCCAATTGTTGAAAATCTTGCTTGGTTTCAGCTTTCTTTCAAAATTAGTACTTGCCAACTTGTGGTAACGTTTATGCGATCATATAAATGGGTAGAAGTCGGACGATTTTAAGCTCATTGAGTTTTTTTTGTGAGCTTTTAACTCAAAAATTTATTGAATTAGTTTTAAATGATACATTCAAATTGTTCAAACTGATTTATTTCAGAAGTGATGCGCTTACATGTTATATTTATAAATTGTATAACTAATTTATTATAAAATCAAGCAACAAAAAAATTAATGAAAATTGAATGTATTTAGATTAACTTATAAAGTATCTTTTATTTATCGCTTGTCTTTATACTAAATTAGTTCAAAATGTTGACATGTAAATGCATCACTCGTGAAATAAAAACAGTTTCAATACATCGTTTGAAACCATCATGTTTGAGTTAAACTTAACAAAAGAGTCTGTAGCTTGAGAGCACCCTAATTTTACTCCATATAAATATTTACCTTGTCTTATAAAATTAATAACGCGCAACTTTTTAATATCTCTAGATTTTAGTATAGATATTCCTGCAAAATATTAGTTGGCCTATATTAATAATAAAGTAGTTTTTGTTATTTAGTGCAAGTATCTTAAATTTGTAAGACAAATTAGATGCTTACAGTAAATAATTTTGTAGTTCAGAATTACTCTTTAAATATTTTACAAATTCGACACAATAATACTGTAGAAGCTTTTTCTCTACTTATTTATTTTTAAATTGACATCTCAATAAATTTGAATGGGCAGTTAGTTCACTTAGAGATCTCCAAATTTTAAGGTCAATAGTGTAAAAACTAAAAAATAAGGTTTTAAACAGCGATTATCGCGTCATAACGAAAAAGCTAAAAAAATTTATTACGAATAGCGTAGTTATAGCAAAATATATTCTACATAGTTTTTTTGCTTAAATTATTTTTTTATATTTCTACTAATTGTTAATATTATCTAAAGTCCTACATAGCAATAAGTAACACAAAATTTATTAAGGAATTAGAATATTCATATTGAATCAATATAAAGTTCAAATTACTATTCAAAATATCACTAATAATATCATTAATTATCAATATTTTTTCCATTCAAATGACTTAAGCATCATGGCATAAACTATATATTTTTTTATTAAAAAAAAATAGGCATAATGAAATAAACTATCTATAATTTTCTATTTAAAAGCAAAACCAATATGGATCTTGAAAAAATTAATTTTTAAAATAAATTTTCAATTTGAGTCTTTATATAAAAATCTACACAGCATAGCGTGCACTATAGTGTGTAGTGTGTAGTGCAGATAGCGGACCACTATTACCACTATAGCGGTTGTAACTAAAATAATGTACCTTTATCCCATAACGTAGTGTTTAAGATCAACGTCATAACGCCGCCATTGCGGGATCCATATCCTCCCAGGTACCTGACTCAAAAAAATTGACACGGACAGTTCATGCCTGTTCAGGAAGATAAAGGGGCAGTATTATTTGTGCTTTGAGATTAGTGCAAAGTTAAAAATTCCAATCTTGGACCGTTCGATTTAATTGTACTCAGGCAGGCAACCCGAAGAAATGTGAATTCGCTATTGCGCGCTACTTAGAACGTTGCGTAAAAAACAAGCTCATAGTTTCTAAGTATATATAATGTTTAATTAATTTTTGCTGTTGTTGTTAGTTACAGGCTTACAGCTTTTAATCATTATTTTTTAGAAAACGCGAACGAACTCAATAGCATTAATTTAGACTTCCATCCATGATCCATCTAAAATCAATCGTCCCGACAAAAACCCTCACAAAACCTCTCGGTGTTTCTGCCATGGCGATCTCTTCGGCAGATTCCAACTCAATTGATCGTCTCACCAATCTCCCCGACGAGTTGCTCGTCACAATCCTCTCCTACCTTCCCACTCGCATTGCCGCTCGCTCCTCCGTCTTCTGCCGTCGCTTCCGCCACCTCTGGGAGGCCTCTCCTTCCCTTGATTTCGACATCCGATACATTTCTTTCCCTAAAACTGACAATTTCTGTGCCATGGCCAAACATGCTCTCCTTGGTCGCAATCCCTCCCACCCCCTCCTTAGATTGCGCCTAGAGGGCACCTTCTTTTACCAAAGTGCCTCACTACTTCCTTCCTTGTTTGCCAAAGCCCGCTCGCTCAACCTGCGCCAACTCACCATCGATTGTCATTCCTCAAATTTCTCACCTTTCCTCCCCATTATCTTCACCATTAACTCTCTCAGGTGCCTCTCGCTTGATTGCTCCCTTAATCCAACAATTAGTTTTCCTTCTGGAATTACTTTAACTTGCCTTAAGAGCCTTTCTCTGAGATTTTTTGAAATTGATCCGACCAACCTGAACCGACTTCTATCTGAATTGTGCTCCTTGGAAGATTTACAGCTTTATATAAATATCACATTTGCGTTTAGCATTTCCTCTCAGACAATCAGAAAACTCAAACTGATTATTGCCTTGAGTACTCAAAAATTTGATATTGTTGGGTCATGTCTTCCTTCATTGGAGTCACTTCATTTGGAAATTCAGAACAGCTTTGGATGTCTGTCTCAGTCTCTTATCCATGGAGAATTTTCTATGTTGAGAAAAGCTGTGATTAACCTTCACAGTCTTCACAAGGGAGATGTTAGTGCTGTTGCTCTGCTGCTCAATTGTATCTCACATGTAGAAGAGCTAAGCCTGCATATAAAGGAGGGGGAGGTAATAAACTTTATTACTATTACTATTACTATTACTATTATTATTTTGAATATCAATTGACTACATTTTTTCAAATTTAAAGTGTTGTGTTATAACATGCCAGATATGCATCTGATGCTGGTATGAAAACTCTATATACTTGGTGACCTATGTTACAATTGTAGGTTGATGCTTTACTTGGATATACATGACATGTTTTATATTTCTACAGTTTGAGAAGTATCCAATTCCTACCTTGTTGGAACCAGGAAAAGATGTGCCAAATTTTCTCAAGTTGCAGCAGTTGGATGTGACCCTTTGCTTTCACGAGCATAATTTTGAAGCTGTCACAAGGATTCTCCATAATTCTCCTGTTCTGAAATCACTGAAGCTGGTTCATGAGGTGCATTACCTTTTTATTTTTATTTTTGTAACCTATATCTTTAGAGTTTCATTATATGTGCTATTGTACGAATGTGTGAAGATTCTTTGATGAAAATAATATTTTCATGCTCAACAAGATGAGCCCATATTTTTATGCTCAACAAGATGAACCCATTTCTTTTTAAGTTTTTTTTTTTTGAGTGAGTCCACGGTACTATGCATATTACGATTTGGCCCGTAATACGGCTCAATATTCGAATTTTCAAAATCCTAACAGTCGATCCAAACTGTTCATCTTGTTCTCCATATTAATATGTGTTCAGAGATCAAATTTTACATTTTTTTGAAATTATTTTACTATTTTTTTAGATATTTAGAAATTCACTGTTTTTGGATGGTCCAGAATTTTCAGATCAAGTGATTTTCTAAATATCTAAAAAAATAGTAAAAAAATTTCAAAAAATGTAAAATTTGGTCTCCAAACACATATTAATATGGAGAACAAGATGAACGGTTCGGATCAACCATTAGGATTTTGAAAACTCAAATATTGAGCCGTAGCACGGACCAACCTGTGATATGCATAGTACCATAGACTCACTCTTTTTTTTTTTCTACTTCCTACTCTCAATTGGGCTGTGGTTGGGATTGGACTCAATATTATTTATTTTTCAAAGAGCAACAAGGATATAATTGGGAGGATGAAATTACCTAATTTTATTCAATACAACCCATATAATTCCAGCTGAAACATCTGTTATTTAATCGCAACCTTGTAGTTCTTTAAATAATTCTCAATTTATTATTTACTATTTTATGTTTCATTCTCATGTTTTTTCTTTGTAGTTTCTTTAGGAGAGTTTGGAACAAACCCCTAACTTCCGCATTAGGTTGAATTGACCTCTGAGTTTTTAATTATTTGTTGAAATGCCCCTTGATCTTTTGAGATGGGTTCAATTGTATTCCTTTGTCAGTCATTAACAAGTAGTGCTGCAACTGTGTTAATTGAGTTGGGGATGTGGCATTATGGCACCTAGAACGAAATAGAAAATAACCCATATACTATTTTATATCTTATCTATTCCCCCAATACTCAACTGCCCAGGTATATTTTTTTCATTTTCAGCCTTTTTATCTTAGTGCTTTAAGCAAAGTATCGATTTGTGAGTAACTAACTTCTTGCGTATCTCTTTTTTCAAAAAATATATTGGATAACTAACTTTACTTTTTTTTATCTGTAGTATGTCAAACCATTAGAAATCAAACAAAACAACCAGAGTGCATGTTATTAGTTTGCTACCTGTGGCTCATGAGGCTTCAGTGTAAATTCTAGCCCACATAAATTAACTGAAGATTTATAAATCTTTTGGAGTACTTTGCTGATGAATGTTAGTCCAAGATAATAGTATTTTTTTTCTTCTAAACTAGCGTATTCAGAAAACATATGTCATATATTTTTTGGTGAAAGCCCGTCCTAGATCATAGTATTTGTTTTTAAATTAGTTGTAGATATGTAGTGTCATTTCCATTCACAGAGCTGGAAATAAGCGAAGTTCATATTTTGTACTATACACAGTCCAACCCAGTTGTCGAGCTACTGGAGTTCGGATCTCCTAAAGTAACCCAATTTTTGAGTTTAGATCTGGACCGTCCGATTAGAATCGGGCCGTCAGATTGAAGGGGTCCCGTGCGCTCCATCTTGGGCCAGATTGGCCTGGATTTGAATCGGACGGTCCGGAACTAAACTTAAAAATTGGGTTACTTTAGGGGATCCGGATCCCGAGCTACTGAGGGGTTGTGGCCAATTAAATCCTCTTTATTTTGTAAGATTACATTGGCCTTGATGTCCTTTATTTTGACTCCACTGGACAAGAATGTTAGCTTAGCTCCACTGCTGGTCAAAGTTTTGGATAACTAGTTGGAGTTGTTTTACTATGGTTGAGATTTGCAGGGTATATGGTGAATTAGTTTTATACATGTGATGCGAAGGGGTTAGGTTTTTTTGTCAATTGCACCTTTTTTATTTGTCTCTTCAGTTCTCGTATAATAGACATTTTGTTTTCTGCTTTAGATTCCTGAGTTCACTGGTAATGCTAGAGGAAGAAAAAGGAAAGATTGGGGATCAAGGCTGCCACGTAATGCTGATCGTAATTTCCGCTATGCTTATTTTGAAGATCTCCGTTTGGAAGAGAATCGTAAAGAAGTCATCAAGTTGCTTAGTAAGAAATTCTCCTCTAAGAGACAAGCTCGTAAATGAAGTCATTTTCATTACTTTGCTTGTTTTGATTATTTTTGTTGGAGCTTAGTATCCTAGCTGTGTGTTCTGTTGGCATGGCTTTAATTCTGTCTGAACCATGTTGTCAAAAGCAATGCACAAATGCTTTTGATTTTGGCTCACTCTAATAAAGTTAAAAGATTCAAAATTGAGCATGTATGCAGTTTGATGTGGAATGTGTTTATTTTCGCATATTTTTTTGTTGGTCTTTGGTGATATTTATTTCTTTTAGACAAAATTATTACTCAGTTAATCAACTGAGTCTATTTCCGCTGATTTGACTCAGTTGAAGTGTCACTTTTAACAGTTTAACAAGACATACCAATATGATGGAGAGGAAAAAAAATTGAGGGATGTAATACTTCACATCTGAGTATTGTTTCAAACTTTTGATTTAGGGTGACAAAGAAATAGTTAGATTTTCAGCCATTCTGAATATGTACGAAAAACTTGTTGATATTTGGTGATATATTTATTGTTATGTTGGTTTCTTTTAGGCATTTTGAATGCAAGTCAATAAATCTCATAATGCCCATCAATTAATTATATAATTATTGTTTTAATTTCTTCAGGCGTTGCTTTGCAAAAACAACAACTAGCCAACTACTCTCAGATACTGACCTTGAACTTCCCTCTACAGTTTTCCTATATCAAGTACACAATCTTGATTTCAAAACTTTCTTCAAACCTGGTTGTGCTAACTTATTTTTAAGCAACTTTTTTTTAGTGTACTCATGTAAATTCTTAAAATAGTCAATTTTTTCATCAAAACATCTTAATATCTAATATCTTCATAGAAATGTGGCGTTCTTTATTTTATCCTCTTTAATTCATTATTTTTTTATACCGAAATTGTGTTACTAACTTATTTTTAAGGAAAAAATTATAGTGATACTCGTGTAAACTTTTAAAATAATCAATTTTTTTTTTATAAAAACATCTTAATATCTAGAGGAGGAATCGGATAACATTATTTTTTGGTGACATCGGATGACACCGTGTATTTTTAAAGTCCAAACAGCTGATCCAAACTGTTCAACTTGATGGATATGTTAAAATGTACTTACAGATTAAATTTTACATTTTTATGAATTTTTTTACTATTTATTAAGGTGGGTACAAAAATTCAATGGTTTGAATATAGCGATTTTGTTAAATACTTAATAAGTAGTAAAAAAATTCAGAAAAATGTAAAATTTGATCTGCAAGCACATTTTAACATATTCATCAAGTTGAACGGTTTGGATCGACTGTTTGAATTTTGAAAACTTTGAACATGTACGATGTCATTCGATGTCACCAAAAAAAAGTGTCATCCGATCCCTCCTCTAATATCTAATATCTTCATAAAAATTTAGCATTATTTATTTTATCTTCTTTTATTTATTAAATTTGTTATTTAGTCAAATATACTCTTCCTCTGAAATGGAGATGTCCCTGTAAATTAACAACATAATTGAATTGAATAAGAGAGAAATTAATAGCCACAACCTCCAAATGGCTCAAACAAACCATGAGATATATGCAAGTTACACTGCCATTTCATAATTCTTTAAATCCAATAAACACAGGTCCAAATTTTGTGTGTTGTTATAAAATATATTCTTGACAGAGAAGCTTTAGAAAGAAGCTAATTTAATCGTCAAGAGAGTTTCATTTTTTTCATAAACGAATGAGAAAGAATTTAGGTGTGAAAATGAAGAAGATGAAGTTTTTCTTTTCTTTTCTTTTCTTTTCTCTTATTCAATTCCTCATGTGGTTAATTGAAAGAGAAATCTTTATTAAAAAAGAAGGGATATATTTGTTCAAATAACAAATGTAATAAATAAAAGAAGATAAAAGAAAGAATACTAAAATTTTACAAGGATATTGAAAATTATTTTTTTTTACGAATAAATTGACTATTTTAAAAGTTTACATGGGTACATTAGATTTTTTTTGTATTTTTAATTTGTAATAAAGTTGGTGGGCAGCTACTTAAACAAAAAAAAGAATTAATTATATAAGTTTGAGAGGGCAAGTCTAACACCGTGTTTGTACACTTAATCATTGAAGTCTCAAGATAAATCATTACCGATTGGTATGTTCGGTAACAAGGAATTAAGAGTGAAGAACTAAGAGCTTAAGAAGCGTTAAGAAATTAATGCTCGGTTGAAACTAAATGAAGGGATAGAGGTGCCTTAAAGTTTGGATAGAGGATTAAGATCCGGATACAAGGAGACTAAAAGAGATGATCTTAATTTGCACTAAAGAACCGACCGGTGTTTGACAGAATTAAGCAACTAAAGAAGCAAAAAGAAGTGAATTAAGTCTTAATGAGGCTTAATACCTAGTTTTAGAATTCAGCTTTGGAGTGCATGAAAGCCCTTTCAGTTTTAGACTTCAAATTGAAAGCTCGGATGGCTTGAGACTTTAAGCCCAATACTAAATTCGTTAGGCCCAAAATAAAATAATTCGAGAAGTGCATAGAAGCCCTTTTAGTTTTAGACTTCAGCTTGAAAGCTCGGATAGCCTGAGGCTTTAAGCCCAATATTAAATTCCTTAGGCCCAAATCAAATAATTAGAGAAGTGCATGTTATAGCTGCATCATGCTGGACTTTCTAGAATTTTGGCAAATGAACAAAATTTGGGACAGTACTAATAAAATTCAATAGCAATTGAAGAAGACTTCACAAATACAGTGCAAATATTTTTTTTTCAAAATCTTCAACAGTACTAATTTATCCCAAAAAGCAACACAGAAAACTATCTTTTTAAGCAATTAGATTTTCAGATTCTTTTTAAGCAATTTGATGGTACTTTACCCGTTCATACTACCGTATTCTAAAACATGGATAAAGATAATATTTTTTTTTCGTTAGCTTATTGGTACCGGTAAGGACAATAATTTTCTTTTTCTATTATTTTACATGTTTTCATATAAGATAATTTTTAAAAATAAAATTATATATATATATATGTAGAAGAGGGATCGGATGACACTCTTTTTTGGTGACATCAGATAACATCGTGCATTTTCAAAGGTTTTAAAGTCTAAATGGTTGATCTAAACAGTTTAACTTGATGGATATGTTAAAATGTGCTTGCAGATCAAATTTTATATTTTTTGGAATTTTTTTTTACCATTTATTAAGTATTTAACAAAATTGCTACATTCAGACCGTTAAATTTTTGTATCCATCTTAATAAATAGTAAAAAAATTCAGAAAAATATAAAATTTGATATGCAAACATATTTTAACATATCCATCAAGTTGAATGGTTTAGATCGACCGTTTGAACTTTGAAAATACATGGTGTCATCCGATGCCACCAAAAAAGGGTGTCATTCGATCTCTCCTCATATATGTATTTGTATGAAGATGATACATGATACATAAAATTTTCTAATATAAATTAGTTGTATTCATTTTTTTCTTGTGTTATAAATAATTTATTGAAGGAAGCTTCTAACTGTTCACCATTAGTCCACAGCTTTGACTTGCGCGAATACTGTAAAATTACTTCTACACGCTGTATAATTATACAAAAAATCACATAAAATATATCAGTTAATCATAAAACATTCAGCAACTATTTGAAGTGGTCCCATGATAGTTAGAAAAATATTGCAACTTGCACAACAAGACAAAATAAATGTACTTTCAAACTGTACTTTCAAAAATTACAGTTAGAGTTAGTTATTAGCTGTTATTGACAGTTAGAGTTAATTATTAGCGTCTGTACTGGGTTGAATCTTGTATACTGTAAAATTGAATCTTCTACATAGTAAAATTTACAATTGAATCTTGTATACTGTAAAATTGGATCTTGTATACAGTAGAATTTACAATTGAATCTTGTACACTGTAAAAATTAAATCTTGTATACTGTAAAAATTAAATCTTGTGTACAGTAGAATTTTCAATTGAATCTTGCATACTGTAAAATATATACTGTAAAATATATACTGTAAAATTTTCAAATAATACTGTAAATTTTCAATTGAATCTTATATACTGTAAAAAGACAATTAGATGGAAGTGGATAAGGTTGTGGACAAATGGTGGATAAAACCTAGTGGACAAAAACCTTTTCTCTTTATCGAAAGCACAAATCGAAAGGTATAAGACACTTTTTTATCTGTTTATCTGAGCTATACCATATTTGGAAGACATATAAGAGTAAATTTTTTATTAGGTATGAAAATGGCTGCACCAACCTGTATCCTACCGTTGACACCTTTAATAACAAGTTGGTACTGAGATCCGTACTACATTAAAAAAAATGCAACAATTAGGTGCCATCGGATAAGCATCACTAACAGACGAGTACGAGTACATTAATAAATTCCCGCGTGCTTATGATTCATCGACAACTAATTATTATGGTTTTCTAAAGATCCAGCGAACCAATTTTTAAATGAATTTATTGGATAGCACCAAAAGATACCTGACTAAAATTATATCCACCTGTGAGTCATTATCTCATATAATTAAGCGCGCATTAAGAAATGATATTCATCTCTTCTTTCTTTTTTCTTTTTGTTCTCTTAAGATTTCAATTCAAGGAAAGACTCCAAAACCTTTGATTAGCACAATTTAATTTAAGTCACAAAATTAAATTGGGTCCCGTATATCATAGAGAATAATATTTCCTGTCCAATTGAAGAATATTTTTCACAATTTATTTATTGTATATCATGAAGAATACTTGCAAAATTTATCTTTTTTAATGAAATGTGTTTCATAATTCAAAAAGGTTGCAACTTGCAAGTTTACTAGCTCTATATATACCTTTTTTTATTTCTCTATCCATGTGCTGGTAATGTGGAATGACCCAGGTTCTAAATAGCACTACAGCAGCGCAATATAGCAATAGCGTTGATTTTTTAACAGTTCCACTATGACGCGATGAACGCTACTTTGCCACTTTGGATATGACCAAAAGCAAAGCATGAAAATAAAATTCCTAAAATTAACAAGAGGAGAACATCAATTTCACCCTTTTGGTGTTCTAACTGAAGCACAATTTGATTCCTTTTCAACACCAATTTTCATGTACAATTATTTGGAGAAGAATCAATCTCTCTTCCTAACCAGACTCATTCTACACTCGGATGGTCGGCTTTTGAACAATGTGTACACCACCCTCTAAATTTTTTTCCCAATATTTTCCCCCTAATTTACCGTTACACTAGGTAATCATAATATACCAAGAAGAGGTTATCGGGAATCATTAAAGGCAAGTTATCTATGTAGCTATGGAAATGCCTCACATTTTCCTTCTCCAATGTCGCTGTGTCGATCACATCTCCATCACCTGTTAATACCCAAAGGTCTCTTGATCTGACCCGTTTAAGACTTCCCCTGCAAAAGGGGCACGATTGTGACCTTGTGTACCTGAAAATTTTGAAAAGAAAAAAGAAATGGAATTAATATACTAGGGAAAATACATATAAGATTTAGATTTTCAGAATCTAAATGTCAGTACACGTACGACATAATTTACAACTAATTAATATGGAAAGTGATAGTTGCAATTGATTTTTACAAATTCAGGGGCCCAAGTTGGAACTTTGAAACTGTATAGTCCAAAATGGAAATGCCAAATTACTAAAACAAAAAGCTAAGATTTAAGAATAAAACATGTACCAGTCACGGTAGCAGTTGACGCACATGGCATGATTGCAATTCGGCAAAACCATCTTTGTGCAAATTTCCATGCATATGCCGCACTCATCTTCTCTCTCCATATCCTTATCAGAGAGCTGTTGTTGCTTTTTCCACTCGTCGGTTCTTTTTCTGCCAATTATGTCCCTGTTTCGTGTTTTCTCCTTCAGTTCTTTGTCCTCCAAGCTTTCCTCCAGTTGTTGTAAAGAAGGATATATTACAGCTGAAATGAAAATTTCATTTTGAAATTATTAATTAATCGATAATCATTTTCATTATTACTATGCTTTTTTTGGGACCCTGACAGGTTCTCCCAGGTACCAAATTGACAAGTCTGTACCAGAATCACAAAATAAAATCATGATAAGAAAATATAAAGAATTGAAAATTGTACCATAAAATTCCTTAATGCTTGCTCTTCTTTCGGAAGTGGAAATGGAGGCATCGCCATCAATACTAACCTGCATTAGCCAGTTCAAATAATATAGTCAGAAATTTTTTTGCTAAATTTTAATTTGTTTTGTTTTGCCTATATTTGCTCTTCCATATTGTGGTGGCATGGCTATGCAATTTGCAGTAATACCCTAAGAAAAGCAAATTTTTTTTTTTCAATTTAAACAGATAAACAAACAATAGCAGAGAGCACCACAGACAACAAAAACAACTGAAGAAAAATAAAATAAATGAAAAGCACCTTATATACAAGTACATGAAGAAGGCCTAAGTAACTAGGTAATGAATAAGAACAGCTACTACAATCCATCCATTGCATAAGGTAGAGAAATAATGGCGCAAAGGGGCTATAGGATAATCTCATTTGCACACAAGCACCTCCATATGCTCTCTGTATAGAATCAGCCCTGAAATTTTTTTCATACCACCCATTAAAATATGAAAAATTACATCATGCACAACTTCTCTAAAAATTACCATAACAAAAACTGGAAGGACCAAACTGCAATTCAGATAGAAGAACTGAATGATCTTCCCCAAATAAAAAAAAAATTAAAAAAATTCCCTTCCCTAATAAAGAAACAAAATTTAACCGTAAATTAGAACTTCCGAGTGTAGCCCTGTAAAACCTTGATATCTAAGCAACTTGAAAAAGCGTATATATTCCTTAACCCCTTGATCAACAACAACAATTACTTGAATAATAATTTTTTTTTAAAATATATTGGGAGATACAATTGATTTTGGGCTTTTCAGGGGCATAAAAGAATTTGCAGAAATATGATCATACCATACCCAAGTAATTAGAGAGAGAGAGAGAGAGAGAGATTACAAGGTATTGGCATGGTTGATATCAGCTTCAAGAGCCTTGAGAGAACCTCTTAGAGAGAAAGACCTGGTAATTTGGCCCTGGTACATGACCTCAAAGTAGAGTGCTTCCTTTGCTTCTTTTTTGTTGAAGAAAACCCAGAGAAGAGAAGAGAAGAGAAGAGGAGAAATAGAAACCTGTGAAGTTGAAAACCCAAAACAAAAGGGGCTTTTGGAAGAAGAGAAAGAGAGACACCCGGGAAAGAAAGAGTTGGGAGTCGGAATCCTTTTGGAAGGTAGCGTTTGCTTGGATTATATAACCATTAACAAAGCCAGAGACGGTATTGCTTCGGACAAGGCCAAAACTGAATAAATTATACAAGAAAATTGGGATAAGTGGAGAGAACGGAAAGGAGAGAATATTATATGACAAAGCAATTCAACCTTCTTGCAAGAAAAAATGATACCCTCTGTTTGTTTTTCTCTATTGTCTTTTTTTTTTATTTGTATTTTTTTTTAATTGAATAGTAGGCTTGTGTTGTGTAATAATGGATTAGTCTCTTTAGAGATGATAGTCATGTGGGCCCCACCTTGCTCAGGGAAAAAGAAATGAGGGAAATTTTCCTCATATATCCTCCCTAGAGGTAGATATTACTAGAAATTGACTTTCGTTATTCTTTTTGTTTCTAGAAGAGTCCTTATTGGCAGCCTATCAACTTTACCTAAAATAGTTGAGTCTCTGTATCTAGATTTGTTTTCTAAAAAGTTACTGTACAGTTTGTTGTCTAAATATTGGGGTATAAGATGGTAAAGATTCTTTGCATTATATTAAGTCTCTATGCAAATTTTTTCCTCTTTCTCTCAAGAAATAATTCATCTCTTTGAATGGTTATGTGGTTTATTTTGGGAAAAAAAAAGTGTTTGAAATGCTCAATTTGTGGCTTTGTGGGATAAAGTGAGGAGTGATCAAGTTGCTTTTATGATTTAAGTTTTTGTATTTTTGTATGAATTGAGTTTTTGACAGGTTATCCAACAAAAAAGAAGTTATTCTACGGTTTAATTGTTAGTTTTGAATATATATGTTTTTAGCAAAAAAAGAAGAAAAAAAGATAGGTTTGACCGTTTGAACAAGAATCAACGTCTGTGAACTAAATTTGAACTTGAGGAGGGTATTTGAGAAAAAGAAGCAAAGAAAATGGAGTAGGTGGTGATTCCTATCCCCACCAAAACCATGACAACTGGGTTTTTACTCCATACTCTGTTTCTCTCTTTATTGTTTGTTTTGTTTTCCTGGTTGGTCCTTGACTCCTTGCTTTTTCTTTGGGGGACTAAACAGGAAATTTGTTGGTTTCGGCTTTGCAAGCCGATTTTAAGCGATGTGTCAATGTGTCATGAGCGCAGAAAGACGCCACTTTCCGCCCAAATCCTTTGATATCCAGCCTTCTCACTAATTCTGTTTCTCTGTGGCGCTCTCCCTTCGCCCTTTGTCATGCAACATCAGCTACAATTATCTGAATTTCAAACCTCTGACATCTCACATAAAGAGCTATGAGGTATAAATTATTTGTTGAATTATTAGTGAAAATTTAATAACAGAGCGGAACTACTAATATAATATAAGGAATTCTCAAATATCAATAATGAAATTCAATTTTGTTAACATTAAAATATTTTACTCATAATCACGCTGATAGAATTTTTAATAAAAAATTTCGTGAATCAATAAATTTTGTACTATATTATGTTAATTGTATTTCAAATATTAATAACGAGAAATTTGACTGTTAGTAAAAAAATATTTTCCATATATTTTATAACCTTCGTAACAGTATTGTATTGAAATATAAAACAAACGTATGAACTATTTCACTACACGTTAAATTGTAATTTTATTGCAACAACAAACTAAATTTAACTATAAAAATAATTGTACGTATAAGGAAAAAAAATATTTATTATCTCCTACAAACTGCAATACAAGCTTTCCAAATAAATCATACTATTTTTTTTGGAAGTGAGAAATGTAATTAGGAATCCAGATTCGAGACTAGCAAAATGGTCAACCTTTGAATTGGACAACAAAGTCAATTATGATAATGCAACAGAAGATCTAGATCATCTAGAAGTGGTGGGCTTTATCTTAATGGCTGCCTTTTGAAACCTAATCCCTATCCATTCAGGACCGCTGCTAAGAACCGTAAGCGTTACCCAGATCAGACGGTTCTTCCTTTTGCAAGATTCGTGCGGATCAAAGTCATGAATCCGCGCACTATTCAGCGCTGTTGTTTGATGACGACTTGTGCTGCTAGCCTCTGCTCTAGGTACTTTGAACAGTAGGATAATGTCTGTAAAAAAAAAAACAACTAGCCGTTGATAAGCCAGTAAAAAATCTCGCTCAATCAAGCAAACAGAATTTAAGATGTGTTTTTCATCTTTTAAATAAAATGTAAACTAAATTTGGACTCGTTTGAAATAGCTTTTTTAACTTTTCAAACAAATTTTCAATGGGATTCAATCGACATATACTGTATTAAATGATGAACAGTACATGTACAACTAGAAGTTTTAATGAAATGGGCGCGAAGCAGACCAAGATAACCAAATACTTATACAAATATGTTACAGAAGAATAAGTTGTTGATACAAGTTCTGTTACAACTATGTAACGGGTGACCGTGTCGACACTCGAATTTGAACAACCTTGATAATGTTGATACAAGTTCACAATTAAGGTTACAAGGTGTTATTCATTACGATTCATCTTTTAAATGGTATCTGGACTTAGTAAATTGGTTTTTTGATGTTATAAAACATTTCAATAAAATAACAGCCAATTTGTTTCCATGCATGTATACATCAAATTAGAGAAATGACAAAGGCAAATGATTTATAGGTGAAAAGTTATGAGTTCGAAATCTGAATAGAAAAAATCATTTATTGTAACAAGCAATAACAAAGATATTAAATAGTTAAGTGGCTTGACCTCCAACATTTACTAAAAAAAATATTAAGAAAAATTTTCTACACAAATTTGAACATCTATGAAGATAAGTCAATAATATAAAATCTCACATTTAACATGTTTTAGGGTCATGGAAATAATACTTTGAAACTTTTTCCATATAGATTCTTGCATTTCAACATGTTTCTTGCTTCTTCATACGTGTAGTAAATCATGCGGTGAGTGATTTACAGTGGAAAACACACGATGTGTCTCAACTACATGGTTGATATCCTCTCAAGTAGTCTGCAAAAGAACCTTGATTTTCTGTACATTCTTATTACCAGTGGCTTGAGTACGGAGGAATTGTGAATTATGAGTTTGCTAGCTTCAATATGGAGTTGTAAAATTCCTTTAAAGATAAAAGTTTTTCTGTAATTACTTAAACAAAATAAAATTTTAACAAAGGATAATCTTTGTAAAAAGGGTTGGACAAGTAATCCCTCATGCTCCTTTTGTGGTGATTATGAAACAGTAGATCATTTATTTGTGTGTTGTTCTTTTGCAAATTAAATATGGCAATGAATTGCTTCCCATAATAATTTTATCTTTGAAGACTAAGATATGAATGATATATGGTTTATAGATGCTACTATTGCTCTTAAAGATAAACCAATGGTTGAACTTGTACGAGGTGTTGTCCTTTAATTTGGATCATTTGGTTGGAGAGGAATAAATTATGTTTTCAATCTTCTTCAATCCCTTCCTTGCATGCTGTGGGTTCCAAAATGATAGCTTTGGCTTCTTTTTGGTGTTCTACAATCAATGGTTCTTTGCTTTTTACATTTATCACTAATTTTGTCTTTGGATGTCATGTCTATGCCTTGTCAGAATTTGACTCTTTTAGAGGCAGAGGAAGTGGCAGAGGAGGAGTCACTCGAGCTCCCAGATTCAATCCTTATGCTTGGCATAGGAACTCTAGAGGCTTGTACTGATTAAGGGTCCGTTCTGCAGTCCAGTAGAGAATATGAATAGATGTAAGAATTAAAAATTTTGAACTGGATTTTATTGTTCACCGTGGGAATAAAAACTTAGTTATGAGCAAATTTTTTTTTCCCACAATGAACAGTTGTTCACTAAACAGGCCCTAACTTGTAGTGCTAGGGTAGTTAGTGAATTTCAGGTTTTTTGTTATACCTGAGCTTTTGTTTCATGTCTTTGTTGGCTTTGTTTCTTTTTATTTCTGATATCCTATATATGTTCCATTCTCCAGCTGTTTGGAGATTGTAACAGTAAAATAATTCTGATTTCTTAATGAAAGGTGGGCTTGATCTCACTTTCTCGAAAAAAAAAAATAAAGTATGCAAAAGAACCTCGAAAGATAGCTGAGGATATAATTAGAAATGAACAATCTGAATTTAAATCCAGTATGGACAAAATAAATTCGGTGCCTATTATAGATCAATATAGGAATTCACATCCAGTTTGGTCTAAGACGGTAGAATTTCTAAATCTAGACAGTTCTTTAATCTGATACGAATTTCAAAAATGAATCTCCTATATCTACACTTACAATAGACACTAAATTACAATCAAACAGTTAAAATTGTGGAACTACTTAAGATAATAAGTTCATAATTTGTATTTTATTTTTTTTATAAATGATGTAATTAATGATTCTATAATTTATGTAATTTAATAATTAATAGATAATTTGACTAAACATCAATGTAATGGTGCTTTTACAGTTTTACTATAGTAACTTCGCACTAATTATATTATTTTCTTCATTTATAGTAAGTTTTCTTATGATTTAGATAAATAATTCTTACTAAAAATTTATATGATTTTTTTACAAACGATTCATCTATAAAACGGTTCCACCACGTGTAGGGGCGGACCCAGGATTTTTGTCAGGGGAGGCAAAAAAATACCGAATCGGATTTAAATAGCTTATCGGATTTAAACTCATTAACTAATTTGGTACTCGATTAAAAATAATGTTTTGACTTATATTTTTCAATACCCTGACTTATAATTTATGATCTTATAACTTATACTTAATATTACCAATCATAATTTAAGAAATTTATTTTGATTTTAATACTAAATTTAACCCGAATTACAAATCAATCCTCCAAAGAGGGGCAAACAAATTTCTAGAAAGGAGCAAAGTCGATCGGCACCAATAAATCATCACTAAATCTTAAAATTCAGGAAGGGCGGCTGCCCCTCTATGTGCTATACTATAGTAGATTCACCCTGATCATGCGTCTTTGGATTATTTCTTTGATGGAATAGTGATGTGCATATTTTGATTCAAAAAATTGATTTGTATTTTGAGTTAGTTTCGTCTCTTAGCTTTCCTAATATAATGAAACAAATTTATTCAAGAAATAAAAAAAAATCAAATTTTTTCTCTCATAAGTCATCTATAAAAAGGTGAACAAATCACTTATAATTTGTGATTCGCTTAGAACTCGTTCGCTAATAATTTGATCATTATCAATTTGCTAATAATTTGTTCATTATCAACTCGCTCGTTAATTTAATGAACCGAGCATGAGCAGATCCCAACTCGCTTATGAGAGTTATGTACTGTTTGGTTGTTTAAGGCATATTGTTTGATTGTTAAAGTATGCTAAATTCAAAAAAAATAGTGTTTTTGTTTTTAGTTAAATTTGCTTTCTATTATGTATTATTTAAAACTTTTGGCTTTAAGAAATTGAAATTGCTTAAAATTCAAACATCAATTAGTCTTAAGTCTTAAAGAGTTACGAGTAAACTCAAATTGTTCATGAATTAAGCACCAGCACAGTTTTCAACTCAATATTGTCTTCTCAACTAAACTCGAGTTAATTGGCTCATTAAATTAATGAACCGAACACGTAAATACCTCAACTCGCTCGAACTCGGTTCATTAACAATTCTAATGTTTATTGTGTCCCCGTCATAACACGAGAAAAAAAAAAATGTTTCACATGTACGCCGTACTTCATGAAATCTCGATGTTACCTAAAAGAAAGGGATGGTGTGATTCATTTGTTACGACATAATTAACGGTTTATTTAATGTGGTAGTTCGAAAGTTGCTATTTCATATATTATATGTAAAAGCCTTGAAGTGGTCCAATTTTCCACCATTTCATATACCTGTAGAATTAATTATTTAATTAATTAATTAAGCACCAAATAGGGAGCATCAAATCTTTGAATGGGTTGAATGTGAGAGTTTGTTGACCAAGTTATCTCATCAACATAAATAAAAAAATGGTACATAATATTTTAATTGCATTTAATATATTGTAGTTTATAAGTTATGTTTTGGATCATCTTATTTATTAAAAAAATATACTTAGGACCAAATAATCTCAATTTGATTGGTTCTTGAAGAAGCCAGTAGTAGGATTTGCTTCCAAAATTTTATCTCACAATACACACACACACACACACCACACCCCAAAGTGACCTGACTAGTATCTTCTTAAACTATATTTTATTTCAAAATTGGCCTTCTGGAGGAACAATAGTACAACTATCCATTGAGAGTTAATTAAGCTTTATTGGACAGTTTCCATTAAGATAATTAATTTTATTCCATTTAGAAGAAGTCATGTTTTTGCAATATATTTTAAGAAATACTTATTTTAAAATAGTGAAGAAATGTTGCGCTTAATATATGTTCTATACTTATTTATGGCGCCTACCTTTTATGTATTAGCGTGATAACACAAATAGTTGACGCACTAACCTGTATCGTACGAGACAGCATGCGTCAAAACTCACAGCTATAAATAAATCTAAAATTTGTTTCCTGAATATGCAATAAAATGTATGTAATATTAAGTTATGAGAAAAGGTCTTGAATCACAGATTTTTGTCTACGGTCTGTCTACAACTAATGAATTGGTCCACTTCTAATGAATTTTATCCAATTCCTCCGACCTTTCTTTATAAGAAGTTTTCTTTTTTATTGTCTGATCTATTCTCTAGATCTCTCCAACATCCATCGTTTTGTCAAAAAGGGAAGAGATTTCCGATCAGTCTCTTCTTCATTTACAAAATCAAAAAATTCTTAATCTGGTTCATGACTCTAATTCATTTCTCAAATCTCCTTTCTCAAAGCCATGAGTTCTATAAAACCTAATAAGTTTCATTAAAAATCTCTCTCTTCTCAAAAGCACCACAAAAAACCTTGTTGTCGAGCTTGGATCTGATAAGTAGAAGCGGCGTGGATGAAGATCTTGACTATTTGTTTTGATCGTTGACTCTAAGGAATAAAGAGGCAGTAGAAGCTCTTAGGTTAAAATCTCTCCTAGAGTTCATTTTTCGACGATAACATCACTACTCGCCGCTCGCCGGCGCCATTACTTGTCAGTGCTTTCTTCTCTTCGATGGAATTCTCTGACATCTCTCTTAGATTCTAATAGAGAGAGACGATCTACGAGAGGTGATCTGGAGGAGCAATTTGGTGAAGAGAGATGAGAGCGAGGCGATCTGGAGAAGAGAGATAAGAGCGAGGCGATCTGGAGCATAATCGGGTTATTTTATAGTATTCACTTTAGTAGTTTTACAATATACATCTTGTGGTTTTATAATATTCAAAATAACCTGTTTATTTACTAATATATTTAAGTTTTGTTCTTTCTATTAATTTGAATTGATAATCATGATTTTCTTGTTTCTATTGAAGCTTCATTTGAATTGAGGAGGTTTTTAATGTAGAAGTTTTATCTTTCAATAGTTTTTGTTATGTTATTCTGGATGTTGAATCATATAATTAGGTTTGCTATTGTGTGGTGAATATTATTGTTTGTGTTGTACAAATGTTGTGTGGTGAATTTTATGGTTTTGTTGAACAAATGATGGATGTATGTTTAGATGTAGAAATTTTACAGTGTATAGGAAATTGATTTATAGTTTAGATTTAAAAATTTTATAGTATTGAATGTTTGTAGGTTGTATGTTTTATTTTTTATAGTTTAAGTTGACAATTTTATAATATTGTAATTTTGTATTTTTTACATTTTATTTTATCGTTTTCATCTGCTTATTTTACAATATTGCAATTTTATAGTTTTTACGTTTATTTTCACAGTTTAAGTTCACAATTTTACAATATTAAAAATTTATGTTTTTTATATTGTATTTAATCGTTTTCATTTGCTAATTTTACAATGTTGTAAATTTATAGTTTTTATTTTTTGTTTTCACAGTTTTAGTTTACTACTTTACAGTATTGAAAATTAATATTTTTTAAACTTTGTTTAATTATTTTCATCTGTTAATTTTACAATTTGATAAATTTTTAGTTTTTACCTTTTGTTTTCACAATTTAACTTAATAATTTTACAGTATTGAAAATTAATATTTTTTAACATTTTATTTTATCATTTTCATATGTGAATTTTGCATGTATGTAATTTTATAGTTTGCACATTTGATTTGTATAGGTAAAGTGGTCAATTTTACAGTATTTATTATTTTGATGATTTATTTGTGTGTTCATTAAATCGTGAAAAAATAATAATAAAAAAATTAATTGGAAAATTTAATTTTGTCTTTTTATCACTTTTTTTTTTCAAAATAACTGCTAATAACTAACACTAATTGCCAATAACTTCATATAATTGCAATTTTCAAAAGTATAGTTTGAAGGTACAATTTTTTTGTCCTGTTATGCAAGTTGCAATATGTTTTTAATTATCATGAGTAGGGGTGTACAAAAATATTGTCGACCCGTCCGACCCGATACATATTTTACCGGGTTGAGATGTTATTGGGTCGGGTATGGGTTAGATTTTGACAAACCCGTTACTATGAATCGGATCATAAATTTGCTCTTAATACCTCGTTTATATCCGGACCCGGTTTGAAATCTACGGCCCGTACCCGATAATTAAAAGCCCCTTTATTTCTACTACGGAAATATTTAAAGCACCCTTTATTTTCTACCCAATCAGAGGCAAGCTTTTAGGTGTGCACGAGATGTGTTCGATGCAATGGCTAAGCTAGAGAACAAGCGTCTTGCTCTGGCCTTGAAGAAGGTATTTCATCTTTCTGCCTGCCAGTTGATTATCTAATTGGAGGTTATTATTTGATTAATTTGCTTGAAAATACCTTGGTATTTAGCTTGATGGCTTTCTCCGTTTTGACCCTCGAGCTCTTATTATTACAGGAATGATGGATAAACTTTTAGCACCGTCAATTTTCTAAAATTATGGATGTTATATGCTAAATTATTTTTTATTTATTTATATTTATCACTTTTATTTGTACCTAGATATATAATAGATTTTCAATTAAAATTTTAATCCATTTAACCCATCTAATCTGCATAACCCGTAATAACTCATATATAAAAAAAAATATATGGGTTGGGTTGGGTTATGGGTGGGTCAAGTAAATAATTTTTTTAACCCGGTGTAATTAAGTTGGATTCAAATATTAATAAAATATCATTGACCCGCCCGTTGTACATCCCTAATCACGAGACTACTTCAAATAGTTGATGGATGTTTTGTGATTAACTGATATATTTTACGTGATATATTGTATAATTATACAGCATGTAGAAGTAGTTTTACAGTATTTGCGCAAGTCAAGTTTGTGGACAAATGGTGGACAAAAGTCTGTGAACAATTAGACGCTTCCATCTAAATTTTGTTTCCTAAATATGTTAGAAAATTGTATGTCATGAGAAGGGATCCGATTACACCCTTTTTTGGTGACACCGAATTACATTCTCTATTTTTAAAGTTTACAAAGTCCAAACAGTCAATCCAAACCATTCAACTTGTTGGATATGTTAAAATATGCTTGCAGATCAAATTTTATATTTTTTGGAATTTTTTTACTATTTATTAAGTATTTAACAAACTCGCTATATTCAAACCATTGAATTTTTGTACCCATCTTAATAAATAGTAAAAAAATTCAAAATTATGTAAAATTTGATATGCGAGCACATTTTAACATATCTAACAAGTTGAACGGTTTGGATAGACTATTTGGACTTTGTAACTATAAGGTGTAATCCGGTGTCACAAAAAAAATGATGTAATCGGATTCCTTCTCATCAAACATTATATATGATGAAATTGACTTCAAAGTGATCAAGTCGCTTTGAACTCAATTTTTTTTTCTATGGATGTTTGTAAATTATATTTTTTTTGAGTAAAATTGGAGGTCAAAGTCATGCCTAACTATCTAATACTTTGTCATATAATAAACGATTTCTCTTATATAGATTTCGAACCTACGACCTCTTTGTATTGTATAGATGTCATGTGTCTTTGCCGCTAAATCAAAGTTGGATGTTTGTAAATTGTTTAATCTTGTTTTCCTAGTTTCATATCGCATATTTTGAATTCATTATCTGCATTATATTGACAAATAGTATTTTACCAAGAATTTACCCAGAAAAGCAACCATGATTTCTCTGTTGAAGAACTTCGTTGGTCAAGAAACATGCCATATGTCAAAAGATTCAAAGCAAATTATAGTTCTTTTAGGCGTCAGTTGCTTCACTTTGACAATAAAAAAAGGTGTACACACTTGACAAAATGTGGCTAAAAACATTTGACAAAGATGACCCAAAATGTCTACTTTTTTCCTTTTTTTTTTTTTTTTTTTTTTTTCTCTTTTAGAATTAATTAATTTGCGCTGATTCTTATTTTGGGACAGGGGAGGCTGATACTTTGCATCAAAGGATGTGATGGAAAGAAACATCATATCTCTAATCCATGACACATTATCATCTAAGATATTGTATTATTATTTCTTTTCTTTCACTTTGTAACCCACCCTCGTTGGTCTCCCAATTAAGTCGGCATGACAAGACTCATGACGCAGATGTATATCAATATCATACAATTTGTTTAATAAATTCTTACAAAGTGATGCTTCAATATTTTACCATTGTGCAAGTCTTTGATTTAAAAAAAAAAAAAAAAATAGAATTGTGTTTAAAAGTTTTAACAGAAGAAGGACTATACGTAGAGAAGCTATAAAAAAGACTCCACTGATTCTAGAAATCGATGGAGACAAAAAATCATTTTCTTTATTGATTTTGCCTCTACCGATCTCTACAATCGGTGGAGCAAAAAATTTCACATTTATTTAGGGATCAGTGGAGAAAATAATTTTTTTTATCTACACCAATTTGTAGTGGAGTTTTTTTTTATAACTTTATCGCAAACAATATTTGTTCTGTTAAAAAAAATTAAAAACGATTCTATTTTTTTTTTTTTTTTAAACCAAGTCTTTTGTGGGTAGATATATTCTTGTGCGTCAGTTGAAACAGTATTAAATATTGGGAGGCTTAATTATTAATTGAATTAAATATTGCGGTATTGATTAATTAGCCAGCGCAAGAACCTTAAATCGTAAGTGTTGATGCGTTTACAAAATAATAATTCACTAGGTCCTTTTTTTATTTTTTATTTTATTTCTCTTTTAGCCTTCTACGGAAATAATAATAGTATGTTTAAAATTCCTACCGTTGGGCAAACCTAACTTTGTTTCTTCTTTTTTTTTTTTTTTTTTTTTTTTTTTTTTTTTTTAATTTTGGCAGAAGTGTCATTGGTAGAATCATTTTATTATTTGAAGCTATTTTGTATACTTTAGTAAGAAGATATTTGTTATGGTATAAAACTTTATATGTGAACTTTGGCAATATTATATTAATTTTAAGTTTAATAAATTGTCTATGACCGACCTTATTTAAAAAAAAAAAAAATCATTATTACGGTTGCAGTCTGATGCTGAAAATATTTAATTCAGATGATTTAATCATTATCTTAATAATTGTTTTTTTCATTGCACTAATGCTATATATTCTTATATATTCTTTTGCAGAGTGAGAGAATTAAATCAAAACCAGATTCGATAACTGAGCGAGGCAATGCTACTATGCATAACGTTAATTGCTTCGTATTATAAATCAAAATTTTTTTTTTTGAAATTTAAACGGTTGATCTGAACTGTTAACCATAAGTTTTAATTATATGAAGATGTATTTGTAAATCAAATATTACATTTTTTTTTACAATTTTTTTAGTTATGGTAAAAAAATCACTTGATTTAAAATTTTTAGACCATTCAAGAGTAGTATTTTTCTATCTATAAAAAATAGTAAAAAAATTTCTAAAAAAATATAAAATTTAGTATGCAAAAATATTTTATATGGAGATCATGTTGAAGAGTTGAATCAACTATTTGAATATTAAAAACAATAATATAAATTAACTATTTGAATTTCAAAAAAGAAAATATTGATCTATAGTACATAATACATATCAATCTGTGCTAAGCGTAGTTCCATAACCTCACTCGTAACTATTTTTTATGAACTCATCTTCTAAACATTTTCTATATATTATTCTATATACTTTTTGTACAAATATATATATTTCATGAACTTATATTGTAAACACATTTTAACAGCTGTCAACTGTTTTCCTATGAGAGTAAACATTTAGTACAGAGATATAATAATACTTTAACAACTATAATTAACTATACTTTAATTAACAACTAATAATCAATCATTGATAAATTTATATTGTAAACATACTTTAACAACTGTAATTAACTATTATTCTTTTTAAGCAGATTAGAGAGCAGATAGAAAGGAAACATCATCCAGTCTCCACCGAATTTGATCTTAAGAACAAGTTTTAGACATCTCAATTGTGGTGTAGAGGGATAGATTTGACTTCAATCCTAGTTTATATCTCTATATAGTGATCCTAAAACTATTGCTTGCTGATAATTTCTACGAGTGATCAGATATTTTTTTAAATTCTTAGCAGATGCTGTCAACTTGTACAGAAGATTGAAAGTTACAGATGCCACAAAATAGAATTTTTTTTTATAAACCATAATTAGGAAAAATATTTTTATGAAACCAACATAATTATTTTTTTTTTAAAAAAAATCATAAGAACTAAAATGTTATTGTGGTCCTGACTTTTTTTTTTTTTTTTGAGACCGAAGTGACAATTCGGTCTCATATATTTTTACAATTTTTCAACGTATTTTTTTTCTCGAAATCTATGAAAACGGCTGGAACCAAAAATATCATTACAGTCCCCCTCCCCCCCCCACAAAAAAAAAAGAGACCAAAATGACATTTCGATTCTTATAATTTTTGTAAAAAATAAAAAATAAAAAATAAAAAATCATCGTTGATCTTGTTAATCGTCATTTCTTTGACGACCTCTCTCTAATGATCTCTTTCCGACCTGTAACAAACAAACTTGCAATGATCTTCCTATCTCCACATATATGTAATTCTTAGTTTTTTTTAGTAAGAAATTAATATGAGTCAAAGCTCTTATTTTATTAACCACAATGTAATTCTCAGTTTTTATCTCTAAAAAATTAGTTATGAATATTTTGCATATTTTATGTAAACATTTTTTAATTGACAAAGTATGCATGTTTTGAGTTAGTTACATGCAAATTGATTTTTGAATGAAATTCTGATTGTTTAGATTTTTTCTTTTTTTGAAAAAAGGCTAAAAGCCCGTTCCATTAAAAGGCTAAAAGCCCGTTCCATAGACCTGTAGAGGATTTGAACTTCTTCAAAGTGTGACCTAGCCAATAAGAAACCAATGAGATAATGAGTAAAATAGTAGTCTTAAAAGATTTCGGTGTTAATTCTTGAAAACATATTTCATTTCTAATTTTCCATAAAGTCCAGCATAGAGCACTGAATACAATAAGAAAGGATTGTTGTTGGCCATTCGGTAATGTAAATGAAAATGCAATAATATCCTTGATGGAATGCCAATTTTGGTAAAATTGTTGACTAATACCCATCTAATACCAAATCTGCTGAGTAAATCTACATTTCAAAAAAAGATGGTTATGAGTTTCCTCTTGGGTACAAAAATGGCATTTGGTATAGGCGGACCATCCTTGTCTTGTCAGATTTTTTTTAGTAAGTAGTTTATTGTGAGTAAGAAGCCACATAAAAGTCCTTATTTTGTAAGGAATGGATAAAATTGTTTAGATGTTTAAATTTTCCTTAGAAAAATTCATTAATATTTCTAAAATTTAAATTAATATTGTCAGTAAGTTTCATAAAAAGTTCTTTCCATTTTTATATTAATTTCACACAAATTATTTGAAAAGTATATGTATATACATTTATATAGTACAAAAATATATGCGCGATATTCCATACTAAGTAAAATTACTTATTTAGCTGGCTGTATGCATGTGGAACTTAATGTCAAGAATATATATAGTCAGTAATATTTAAGCATGAACAAAGTTAAGTGCATATTTTTGTTGAGATTTGCCTATCTTTAGTTGGTGTGAAGAAACACTTTCTGGAGCAAGTATAAATTACAAATCTTATTTATTATTATTTTTTTTCAAATAACGAAAGATGTGAGATCGTATTTCATCAAATATATAAAAGCTTTTTAAATAAACTATAAACACTTGTCACTATTGTGATTTTATTTTAATTTTATATTGTCTTAAAATACTAAGTGTGAATAAATTTTATATTTAGTCATAGTGTAAATACTTTCGTAAGTACATTTACATAGATTTATTAATACTTTATCTAACTTTGTTAAGTACATTTACATAAATTATGGAGCGAGTATAAACAATAATTTTCAAAATTATTATTTTCTACAGTACAAAAATATAAATACTTTATTCTCATTCCGTACGGAAAAATCTGACGCAAAAATGTTTTAATAAAATGCAGATAAAAAATATAAGAATTATGATGAAGTTAATTATTTAGACTCTAAAATAATATAATGGTGTATATCTATTACTAGTACCGTGTCCATGCATTGCAATAGGAACATATTATAAGTGACAAAAAAAAAAAATTCTTATACAAAATGACATATTTTCAATGTATAACAATTTAACAATTTTCATATAAAATTCAAGAAACATAATCATAAATGGAGCACCAGGTCAACAGTAGAGCATTAAATTTAATATTAAGACAAATATATAATACACACATTCATGTTTCCAATGTATAACAGAGTTTCATCAGATTTTGCTGTCAAAAAGTAAGTACTGAACTCATTAGAAATTTCAAATTCAAGCATAACTACATTATAATTACTCACGTCCATGTTTTCAATGTATAACAGATCTTCTTCCGAAAGCCTAGATAAAGATATAATATTGATATATAAGAAGCAATGAAAACTCAAACCGAATTTTTTATGAAAACACTAATTTACAAGAATTGTTCTTTGTTCTTCAAAAAAGAAAAATCCAAATTAGAAATCAAAATTCAAGTCAGGACAATCAGAGAATGTATACATCCAATAGATACTTGCGAAACCAGGGAATCACATGACATGAGCTACTACAAGCATCTATCTTTTTACTGGTAATAGAAGACAAATCTTTCCTGAAAATTGAAGAGAGAATAAGTGTGCCCCACGTAAGACATCTGTCTCAACCTAGCTAGATTAGCAAGTTGGTTAGCTCTTTCATTGTCCTCTCTTGGTATATAAACACATTTAAACTCATCTTCTAAACATTTTGTATCTATTTTTCTATATACTTTTTGTACGTAGAAATATATTTCATGAACTCATATTGTAAACATATTTTAACAGCTGTCAACTGTTGTCCTATGAGAGTAAAAATTTAGTATAGAGATACTTCATGAGCTCAAGAATTTCATGACCTCATAATCATTCATAAGTTTATATTCTAAACATACTTTAACAACTATAATTAACTGTTGTTCTTTTTAAGCAGACTAGAGAGCAGGAAGAAAGGAAAATAGAAAGGAAACACTATCTGTCTCCACTGAATTTGGTCTTAAGAATGGAACAGTATCCACGAGAATTCTGTCAGTATACCCTTACAGATATTACCGTTGCCAATAGAAAAAATACCTTTACGTCAGTATACCCTCACGAATGCTGTCCCATTCTTGTAAAGAATTTTTTAAATCAACTGATTTTCTACCAATCTAAAAAAATAGTAAAATTTTTTCAAAAAATGTAAAATTTGGTCTCCAAGCACACACACACACATATTTTTTGATCACAGCCCTTAGGCACTCACACACCCCATATCTCAATCCTGCCCCACTGCAGGGATCGAGCCCCTGCTCTCCTGTGGGAGAGCTATGCCTTAAACAGCTGTACTAGACACATATTAATATGGAGAACAAGATGAATGGTTTGGATCAACCGTTTGGATTTTGAAAACTCGAATATTGAGCCGTAGCACTATAGCCCACTATACAACCCGCAGCACCTTAGCCTTACCCCTTTTTTTTTATACGAAAAGCATAAAATTAAAAAAAAGGAGGGATCCACTTACACTATTTTTTGGTGACACCGAATTACACTCTACATTTTTAAAGTATAAACAGTCGATCCAAACCGTTCAATATGATAGATATATTAAATTGTGCTTGCAAATCAAATTTTACATTTTTTTGAATTTATTTTACTATTTATTAAGATGGGTGCAAAAATTCAATGGTCGGAATATAGCAAATTTTGTTAAATAATTAATAAATAGTAAAAAAATTTGATATGCAAGCTCATTTTAATATATCTATTATGTTGAACGGTTTGAATCGACTATTTGAACTTTAAAAACATTGAAAATATAGTGTGTAATTTGGTTTCATGCAAAGAGAATCTTCATCCCGTTTAATTGAGAGATATCAAGGATAATGACATAATATATTTGTTTTTTTATCACAGCTATAACAATGGACTCAAAAGTCTACAAAGAGGTATCAATTTAAGGGCATGTTTGAAGTTCGAACTAGGGTAGTTGGTAGTTTCACTTACCACGGTTGAATGAATCTTAATTTATAAGTGGACTTTTTACAGTAATTTGTTATTAATTTCCTATGCATAAAAGTAAAACTAAGATAATTCGGCCAAGATTTTTCTACGCTCCGCTTACAGCACTACAAGTTGTCAAGTTGGTCGGTTGTGGAATTGGAAAAGCAGCTAAGCTACTTTAATTTCTTCATAACAGCAAGCTTACTTTATTAAGAAAAAACCGCAACTAAATTCTCTATCTATTATAATGATTTTTTCTTTCCTTTTTCAAAAATCCTTCTTTATTAAGCAGTTAGCGCTGCTGCAACTACATCTCTACGTCTCCGTATCTGAAACTACTCAAATAAATAATAATTTTATATCCATCAATTGAAATAGGCCGTAAAATAATTTGACCCGTTTACGTTTGAACGGTCAAATATAAATCGAAGTCAATAATATAAACTTTTCATGCTGTGAATGAGAATTAATTTTATAATATTCGTAACAGTTTTTTCTCATTATCTCTAATATAAGACTGGTATATCAGATTACTCTAAACTATATAGAAAATTATGTATAAATATAAAAATTTTGAAAATAAATAAAAATTAATTGACCCCGTACTCAATGCGTGCATCCGTCTCTAATATGCATTTTGCTCACAATAAATCATACAATTCTGAAATCACCGAGAGTGTGTCTAACTATTTATTGAAAGAGGGAAAAAAAGTTATCTATTTTGCCCTCGATAAATCATACAATTCTAAAATTACAGAGAGCGTGTCTAACTAACTGTTTCCAACCTTTTTATTTCTCAAATAATAAATTGGACTATTAGAGCTTGGTGAACTCAAATCTAAAATTCATCAAATCTGTTTCAAATGATAAATCCTAATCTTTGAAACCCGTCTATTTTACGAGTGATGCATCTACATGTAAAAATTTTAAACATTTGAATTAATTTAGTATAAATCAAGTCGTCAAAATTAAAAGATTAATAAATTAATTTTAATACATTTATTTTTTGAATGTTTTTTGATCACTTGACTCTATGCAAAATTAATTTCAAAATTAAATTTTTTTATATATAAACGCATCGCTCGTAAATTTAATGAATTTCTCATTTAAAACCAATTAAATGTGTTTTAGACTTAAGTTCACTAATAAATTTGGTGAACTCAGAGAACACCATAGTTATACTACACTGAGGTTTTAGAGGGGTTTCACAACCGAGAGGATTGATGTTTTTCTGAGACGCTTACAGTACAGAATCCATGTCGACGCCCAAATTTGCCAAGTTGAACTGTAGCCTACACAAAATATTACATAAAGAAGAGACACAGTATATCGTTATAATGTCGAACTCCAGTGCGTATCCTCTGAGATATCTCATTTTTTGCATGACCGCCGTGTCTGGTCCCTATTCGCGGATAGCGCAGGTGGCAGTATTATTTTTAGCTTTGAGATCCGCGTAGAACGTATTTGAACGCTTGAGATGTTCCAAAAGTCCCGCAAAATATAAGATATCTTAGAGGATGCTATTTCCCCAACTATAAGGTAAATATTTTAACAGAGGAGTTATGGCTTCATGCAGCGCAAGTTATACAGAATAAATATAAAATCTGCATGTGGTTTGCGCTGCATGAAAGGAAAGCTATTCTGTTAAAATATTTACCCCAATCTATCTTCCCCGCGAGTGCTGAAGCGCCTCAGCCATTTCAATCGCTTCCTGCTCAGTCTATCCGAAGAAAGTGGCAATGCATCTTCTCCATTTTTCTCTCCTTTCTCCGTCCAGTGCTCCCCCCTCTCCCCTCTCTCTAGCGCGATTCTCTCTTCCAAACCCTAGGGCGGTCGCGTACTCTCTCTTTCCTCCCTACAAATTATCCCCTTTTGCTTTGGTTTTCCCCAGTCGCGTTCTTGCCCCGCACGCAAATTCCGGTGAGTTTTTTCTTCTCTTTTCGAGCTCTTATGCAATGCTTCGTGTGTAGATTTTGACATTACGCCTTGGTGATTTTCTTTCGGGTTTCAGGAGAGCCAGTAGTAGCAGCTGAGTCAGATTCTGGAACTGGAGATGATGAGAAAGGTGAAATGGAGATGTATAGGACGGTGGGGAGGATAAACGCTACTCATGGTCTCAAGGGAGAGGTCAAGGTGATATCATCCACTGATTTCCCTGAAATTAGATTTGGGAAGGTACTTCAATTCCTAATTGTTGATATTTTTAGTTTTAGTTTCCAAATAATATGTCTCAAAATGCTAGATTATGAAGTTACCTTGTTCCGAGTGTGTTTCATTTTCTGAGTATGATACATCTTCTTCACTTTTCTATTAATTATTGTAAAAAATAATAAGCTGTTGTCCTTTTGGACCATTATGTACAAATGCTTATTTATTTGTTTTTTTTGGTTAAGTAGCAAGAAGATGTAATAAGGTTTCTTTTGGTTTGATTTGTTTAGCCAGGAAAGAGGTGGCTGAGAATGCGAGATGGTGCCAATGAAGTGATTAAAGAAACTAAACTAATAAAAGGACGATCTATTCCTGGTAAAAATAGTTGGGTTATCAGCTTGAGAGGGATTAATTCTGTTGAAGAGGTTTTTCTCATTGCTCATGAATCTCTTCGTTTTCTCCTCTTATCTGGTTTTGTTGCATGAGTAGTATAATTTTAATTACTAACATGACACTGGTAGTAGTTTCCAAGCAAAATACAGAATTTTCATTTTTGCTGGATTAGTATGAAAAGTATTTTCTGGGTTCAGGCTACTCGGCATATTTTGCTTTGAAAGACAATCTAATTTGTTAACAGGATTATGTATAAGAAATGTATCATACTAGAAAGCTGAGTTATTTGGTATTTCATGCACTGTTGGGAATTTTGTATGTATATAAATGTACTCAATTATACTGTCTTCAATCTATCCTGCCATTGTGCCTTTTTTTATTGTAAATGTATTTTTTTCTTAACATTTCTTTTATAGGCTAAAAACATTATGGGCGCAAAATTGCTGGTAAGATCAGACGATATACCCGAGTTGCCTGAAGGAGAATTTTACACGCCAGATCTTGTAGGAATGAGAGTCATTTTGAAGGTTTCTTTCTTTTCACTATTTGCTACAACAATTTTATACTAGTATATGGAACTCAGTTCTGATGATTTTTCCCTTGAATTAATTGATCTATAATTTTCTTCTTAGGAGACGGGCAAGTTAGTTGGTACAGTTTCTGGTGTTTGGAACACAAAAGGAAATGACCTATTGCGGGTCAAGCCTGACCCAATATATAGAGAGGAAAGAGATTCAATCAATTCACAAATATTAATCCCTTTTGTAGAGGAGATTGTGACTGAGTTTGATATGGAAAAGCGAGAGATGCGAATCACGCCCCCAAAGGGGCTTCTAGAGCTAAACTCCCGCTCCAATGTGGGGTCCAGCAAAAAGATACGCTTTATGGTTTGGTCCGCTTGCATGCCTTGTTTGTCTTTTTTCTATCTTTTATTATTCTAGGAGTAGTTAAGCATCCATGGTATTATGAGAATTGACAAGTGAAAAAGAGTAAATAACACATTAAAAAACCCAAATGAAAGCAGTATCTAAAGAGCTAATGTCATTACTAACGCGTGAATTAACATCATTTTGTCGACCAAATATCCTTATAAAGAATCTTTATAACCATAAAAATTATATTGATTCCTTTTTCAGGAATGGACGCAAAAGAAGAAGTCACAGCGACGCCTGGCTACAGCTAAGAAAATTATCGATGAAATGGAACAGAGTCACATTCTAGATGCATTAAAATCGGCACCTAAAGCACAGAAGAATTCACTTGGACAGCAAATTGCAAGCCTTGACTTTAGGTTATTCCAGCATGCAATGAATAACTTGGACAAGCAGATCAATGAGTAAGTTTTCTTTCTCCAAAATTTAACATTGACTTCTACTTGAGAACTCTGTCAATCACGATGGGATTTCTATCATAAGTGCAAATTATCCATAACAAAACCTTTGTGTAGCAATTAAACCTCGAATTAACACATTGTTTAGTTAGCTGAATTGACAGCAAGCAATGAAGAAAACAGCCTACAAAGAATACAAACACTGCCACAAATATGCAAACTGGTACACAGAAAAAATTTACTGCAGAAAATGTTGGTAACTTGAGATTTTCATGAACATAAACCATTATGTTAGCTGGTGGCACCAGTACAAATCATTTGGTGCTACAAGTTTTAAGGTGTTCCTAGTATAATTAAAATGGCTTGCCTTGAGAAAATGTTGAGGTCATAGTAAAAGAGCCCTCTTTGCATATAAATAATTGTGCTTTTTTACTTGGAAGCTAATTTTGATTAAATTGCAGATTAGCAGAGAATATGGATAAAAACTTTTTGCTGCTATTGAAAAATGCAATGAAAGTATCACATGAGTGCCTTCTTGGAAATGAAAGCGAAATAAATAAATTCCACAATGATTTGCGAGAAAAAGGAATAGAGCTTCTTTCAAATTCTAAAGCAGCTATTGTATTAATTATAAATGAGAAGAACAAAATTGGAAATAGTAGTGAGATTGATGATGATCTCAAGAATTTTCTCGGTACTATTGGGGAACTTTTAGTGGTATGTGTTTTATTTTATTTTTAATTCTTTGCATCTGGATCTTAATTCCACATAATATATTTTTATATATATTTTTTTAAACTTAGGGTGGAGAAAGCAAACCCATTGTTATGGTTACAGCAAAGCATGAAGTACAAACATTGCAAAAATATTTGAGGGACAATGACTATTTTGGTTTGGACCATGAAAAGGTAAATTGCGAGTCTCTTCTAGTGGGAAAAAACATCATTAATAGTGTTTTCTTTCTTTTCTTTTTTCTTTAATCTTTTTCTCAGTAGACAATTTGAACAAATTAATCCCTTATCATCTGTTACAGTGAAATATCTGTTTCCACTGGGTTTTTTAATTTATAGGGCTCTTGTTTGTTGTTATATGTAATGAACACCAAATAAGTTGAGAAAAAAAAAAATAGAACTAGGAGTTCATTCCGTAGACATAGATAACCAAAGTTACCAAACTGATAATTTTGGCCACTTCGACCTTACTAATTTTGGTCAAATTTGACCAAAGTTACTTTTTCCATGACTCTTTCTCTCACTCCTTTCCCTAGGTGCGGGTTTTGGAAGCAGGGAGGTTCCCGGTATTTAGCATGCCTATAGACAAAAGTGGTAGCAAGATCTTGTTTAAATCCCCTTTTGAGTTACTGGAAGCCCCAATTGGACCTGGTGGAGTTTTCAGTCTACTCTACAATCAGAAAATACATGATGCTTTCAATCAAATGGGCGTAGAGTATGTACAGGTGGGCCCCAAACTTTTCATGTAGTATATTTTTATATGGTATATTTTGGCCCAACAAAGGTACAACTTGATGTTTGATGAACAGTTTTTAAGTAGAGATTCTTTTCTTTACATGGTGATACTAGAGCCTCTATGTTTATGAAATCATAAAATCCTAAGTTTATCTTAATGTAGTACCTTACTAACTTAGCAGGTTGTAAACATGATTAACAATAACCAATTAGGTAATTGGTGAATGATGCAAGGGGCTCTTATTGAAATCCAATCGAAGAATATAAATAGTCAAACAAATGCATGCAGACTGAAGCTGATATTGAACTGATTAAAGCATGTTAATTGTATAAAACAAAGTTCTCCATTTCTAGTACATGTCAGTAAACTGCTAGCACAGTTTTGACGCTTATACGAGTAATGACCACAACCTGATTTGGACCTTCTCTTTCTAAGTGATCTTACATTTTTTCACAGATATGTAGCTTAGATAACAAGTCAGCTGTTGGAAACCCTCTCTTCTTTGGTTATGTCAGTTTTTTGAAAGCTGATGTGGGTATAAAACTCTATGATGGCAACAAAGGAGATGAGACGTGCTTTGACATGATTGTTTCCATGAAATATATGAACAAGATAAGTGGAGATACGAAAAAACTCGGCTTCATTGCTGTCCCCGAGAAGCACGACTATGTTGAGAACACTTCTGACGGATGGGTTGATGTCAGGTCAGAGGTAGCAAATTCATGTAGGTTGCATTTTCCTGTATATGGTTTATTGAACACTTGTTCTCTTGATAAAGTCTGTGTTATAAATGTATTGAAATAGATGATTAACAAAGACAATTTTGTAGGGAAGATTTTTAACAGTTCTGTTTTCTTTTTCTTTTTTCATACCATGAATTTTACTCGTTGGTAATGCCTTGTCTATGTTATTTAATGAGTAAGAGGTGAAGTAAATCTCGTATCATACTTAACTATGGATTATGACAGAATAAGTAATAAACAAGTATTCATTTCTTAGTTCATAATTTTTTTTCTCATTCTCTCTCCTCCAGACTAATTTAAGTCGTGATTTAAGCTGTGAAATAAAATATAAAATAAGAGGGATAAGACGAAATATTTAACTTAATTTAAATAGCTAACTAAACATGGCCTATTGGCTATTGCGTTGTTTTGGTTTAAACTAGCGCTTATTAATTCTCGCGAAGAAAAGCTAAAAATGCAACATATAAAAGTATAATTCTTTTTATTACATGACAACACGGGCAATAAAGGTGCTACAGAATTGAGAAATAATCACAGGCAGTAAAATTAAGCAAAAAAAAAAAAAAAAAATCGTCAAGCAAGGTACCAACCATAGACATTTCACCAAGGAAATGCAATTGACATGCATGTTCTTTCATTTAAAAAAGAAACAATGTAGTACCTTTTAGTCTTTTACTAACGAGATATCTCCTAAAATGTGTGCACCGGATGATAAATATCTCCTAAAATATTTGCAAACCAAGAATTTTAGGAGATATCTCGCTAGTGAAATTTGATGAAATAAAGGAGATCAGGGACCCGTTAGAGGTTTATTCATCATCAGCTATTTCTAGAATAAAGAAAAGCAATAAGTACATCCATCCTTTTTCAATTTTTAGAATTGTACCGTTACTTAAGCTACCGTTAAAATTAGAGAAAATAGGTTAGTTGCAACTTCAAAACTTTTAAATTGTAAAAATATCATTCCGAAATTTAAAATTATAAAACTATCACTTCAAACATTATTAATTTGTATTTTGTCACTCCAAATAAGTAATGACTAAAATATTCTCTTTCTCTTCTTCTCCTACCATGGCAAAGTTTAAAATTTTTACATACTGCTAAATGCTTCAATTCCCATTTGAAGTGCCACAAATTGTTATTCATTCATTTGTGTCTCCTCTGATTGGCCTCTTCTTCTCTCTATTTCACTTCCAATTGAACCCCACAAAGTCTATTCTTTGTTCCTTCCTGGAGAAGGAAACGTTGTCTTCTTTGTTTCATTTTCTTCTCCGTCCGCACAACTGCTCTGCCGCTTCAGACCATACCGCACATGACTTTGCGTGCACCTATGTGTGATAGGCAGTACGACCGCATCAGACTCGTCCCCTCTCTATATCTCTTGGTTTCTCTCTCTGTGGGATGAGAACTCTCTCGCCCCTCTCACTTGTTCACTTCCATCTCTCAAAATTGATTCATTGCTAATGTTTTCCTTGTGCTCTCTCTCTGTGCAAACTGCACAAACCTTGAATTCGTTGCTAGTGCTCATTAAATCTAAAGTCGGTGAGAAGGCAAGGTTGGAGGACTTGGTAACGATCATTGCCACAACAGGTGCATGCTCGTTAAATCTTTGGCACTTCAAATGGGAATTGAAGCATTCAGCAGTACGTTAAAATTTTAAATTTTGCCATGGCAGGAGAAAGATCGATGTTATTGGAGAAGAGGGAGGGTATTTTGGTCATTAATTATTTGGAGTTGCAAAATTATAAATTAATGAAGTTTGGAGTGACATTTTTATAATTTCTAATTTCAGAATAATATTTTTACAATTTGAAAATTTTAGAGTGACAAATAATTAATTTTCCCTTAAAATTAATAGGCATATATACGTAAGAACCAGTTATACAAAGAGCATGACTGAGCTCTTGTAAAAATCAGATTGAATAATGGAAGAGGATGTGCTGCTTTTCTAGTAAGAATAGTAGCTTCTGCTATTCGTTTCTTCTCTATATCTCTCTTCAAAAAAGAGAAGGGAGTAAAAGGAGAGAGATAGAGAAAATAGCAGAGGAAGAGCAGAGTTTGAAGAGCACCGAATCTCATTCCTTAAATATCAGTCAATTGACCATTTTCTACAAATTCTCTTAAAAAACAACACTTAGATTTTCAATTTCTAACAACTAAAAATATTAAACTGGTTATTTTAACAAAAATGTTATTTTTATATACATTTAGTTAGTTTCTTTTAACATTTTTTTTTGTTCTTTTAACAAATATGTAGTTACAATATTCAAAGTTGTCTGATGATGGCACGCAATTCACATGAATGGCCATTATTGTACTATCATCAGGCACATCTTAAAAATATTTAAAAATTTAAATATATAAGTGTTAAGTAAAACACAAAAGCTAAAAAATAAGGAAGCGTTACAAAAATAAAATATTTTGTTAGAAAATAACATATTTAATGTTAAATAAATATAATCATTCCATAATCTTTTAATTATTATATGTTAAAAGTAACTAGCTTACTGTTAAAAACGACTAATTAAATATTTACATATATAATATATCTGTTAAAAAAATTAGATACTAGACATATTAAAAAAATGAACATGAAAGTGGACACTTCAATGATGGACTCCATATATTTTTTTAAGAATAAAACAAGTAAATAGATAAGGTTATAAGTTTTCTAATTTGATAGATATTTTATAACAAGTTTCAAGCTTTCGATTTTCAGAAAGATATTAACACTGAATTAAATTTACTAGTACACCTTCACTCTTCTTCAAGAAATTAGATTTTGTTCAAAGGATTTTGAACAAAATTTCATTTAAATTTGGACCTAATTGTTTAATCTGTGTTAAAATTTCAACAAACATATTTAAATTTATTCCGTAATTTTAAACCGTTCATGTAAATTTTGCTTTGGATTGAATGATTTAGGACTAATTTTGAATTTGTTTTGTTCAAAGCTCTTTGAACAAAAAACTCCCACCCCTTTAACACATTGTGATTTTGGTTTCGTGCCGTGCTGTATTAAGTTAATTTTTCATGTGTTGTGCCGTGTTGTGATTAAAATGTCAAGGAGTGATTACGACATGTGAATAGTCACACTGTGATCATACGTGACTTGCATGACCATTTGATTGAAATTTAGGTTAGTTTATTCAAAATTCACTATTTGGTCACGATCTAACGGACATAATTACACGTGACTCGTATGATCACGTGGTGTGCCGTGATTAGATTTTTTATGTGACGTGCTATACCGTGTTAAATTTTCAAAATATAGTCATGACATGAAACACACGAATCATGGCACATAACCGACACGTGTACTGTATCATTCCGTAATGGAACCGGCACCGCCGTGCCATTTTTCCCACTCTACAATTAGACTTAAATTAACTTTGTTGAAATTTAGTCCTCTCATTAGTCACCTAGGTGCAACAAATTGTCCTTCTTTTTGATCGAATCATTTTATAGAAGCCCTGACCTCATTAGTCACCTAGGTGGAACAAATTTGACCTCAATAATTTGACTGATCTAATCATTTTATAGAGAGAGAGAGAGAGAGAGAGAGAGAGAAGAGAGTGTTGTGTAGAAGAAACAAAAAAGCATGCATAAATTGCACTAAGGAATTCTTTAGAGTACCTAAGAAATCCTTATCAGTATCAGATACAGCATCTTTCCATAAATGATTCTGTTTCAAGATGCTAGCTGCTTTTAGAATAGAATCAGGTCAGCGACCTAGCTTGGACAAACAATTGTAAGATTCTTTCCTAGCAAATTTGCTGGGTGTGCTTCCTTTCAGAAATATTTAGTATACCTGTGATAACCCAGATGTTGCAAGTTATATATGGCATATATATATGAAATGTTTAGTATACCTGTAATATGTTGGATTAATTTGCTATCACTATATCTTACCCGGTCTTTTTTTTTTTTATGAAAAAAGGCTATAACAGCCCGTTCCATATATTGAAACTAGTTGTAACTTACAGCCCGTTCCATATAAGGGCATCATCCCACTGTACCACTACAAACAAAACAACGGATCAATAAAACACAAAGCAAACTACTAGAGTAAACTACGTGCACGCAGGCACTGTCAAAATGAGGTATAGTAAGAGAAAAATCTGTAGAAATCAAAGAACTAATAATAGAATAAGTGCACAGATGCACTAAACAACCAAAATAGAGCAGTGGGTTAATCTTTATCTTCGTCGCCAGTCACCCAGTCTAGCATCAAGCAATCTTCTGGTTCCAGCACTTGTATGAGAATCACATCGATGTCCTGTGGCAGCCACATCTGAGTTGCTTCCAGCACTGCGGGGTCCACTGCTCCTGACCAATAAGAAACCAAAGAAACGATTTGTAAGACAATATTTCTACAAGTATATATAAAACTGTGATTAAAACATAAATCGTTACAGTGCTTCCAGATACTCCAAATCACCCCACAAACCACCAGAAGGAAAGCAGTTTTCTGTTTTTTGTTTAATTGGGTAGCAAACTGAAGTACATTAGAAAGAGAGGACCACTGTCTAGAATGCTCCCGACAACTCCCCATCCAAAACCAAATGTGTTGAGCATAGTGACATTGAAAAAACAAGTGATTAGAATCTTCGATATGTTTACAAAACTGACAAGAGAGGTCACCAGTCCATCCTTTCTTGGAAAGGACTTTTTTTGTAAGAATTCTGTGTTTTTGGACTAACCACATGAATGCTCGGATTTTAGGTGATACAGGGAGCTTCCACCAAAGTAAAGGGTAGTTGACTAACATACCTCGGAAATTAAGAAATTGATATAGAGATTTAACAGTAAACTTCCCATTTGAGTCCCATCTCCAAGCTAGTTGATCGAGATTGTGACTAAAGGACACGGTGCTTAAAAGCTGGAGGATGGATCCCCATTCTTGTAGTAAAATGCCAGTTAAATTTCGTCTGAATTTCATAGCCCCCCCTTGGGTTGTAACCATTTCTTGTACAGTTAATTGTGGAGTGGTACATACTTCATACAATTGAGGAAATCTACTTAGAAGAGAACAATTTTCATACCAAAGGTCTTGCCAAAATAAAACTGTTCCTTGACTGCCAGGGACCATTATGGTACAAGATTTGCCCAAATGTTCTTTTTTTATAACAGCTTGCTAGAAGGAAGAGAAAGGCAAGGTTGGTGTCAGTGAATAGTATTTGAGGTGGATAACTGTTTTCCAAAGTGCTTGGTAGGTGGGATCTCTAAATTTCCACCACCATTTGAGTAATAAAGCAATGTTCATTTGGTGTAAATCTAGTATTCCCATACCCCAAATTGTTTGGCCATACAAAGCGTAGCCCAATTACACAAATTATATTTTCGTTTGGTACTAGTACCCTGCCAGAGAAAAACCCGTCTAATCTTACCCGGTCTTATATTGCAAGTTATGGAATATATATATATACATATGAAATGTTTTTATGTCATATGAAATTTTTGAGATGTCAGCTAGATACGTGAAATAATGAGATGTTCAGATTTATGAAATGTTGAAATATATAATGTGATGCTAAGATTTATGAGATGTTCAGATTTATGAGGTGTGATTCTTTTTAAAAAGGAAAATATGTAGTTTGTGAGATGTTTCCAAGTGAGGTTAGCACATTATATGATATGCGAACTTAGCAATTTTGCATTGATGTGCGTACGACTATTGACATTTTCATGCCCACTGTACTTTAGCATATTCCTTAAACACGCTGGGTGCTTTGATTTATCGTATTATTTATTATATTCTTATGGGGAACAACTAACAGTACCCTCATATTAGTCCCCTAAACGTTCTCCGCACTAAAAGACAAACAACTTTTGACAGGGGATCACTAACTGACTCCAACATCTGATATAGGGGTATTTATACTCTGAGTTAATAGTCAAAACGTATAGTATTCATACCTATGAATGTATAGTATTCATACTTATTATCAGAATAATTCGTCATATGTAATGAAGGGGACCAGTAACAACCAGGGGGACTGTTGACGTTTTGTGACAGTCTGGATTAGGGACCGCAGCTGTTTGAAAGCGCCATTTGCCAAGATTGGGGACCATTACAGCAAATCTATATATTATTCATATCTAACTAAAGAAATATTCATATATATCTAAACAAATGAAGTATTCACACTGACGATTACGAAGTATTCATACATGTTTGAAATAATTTATACAATTCAAAATTCAAAGTTAGATCCTTCTTCATGCATATCTAATAAATGAAGTATTCATATCTAACTAATGAAGTTCATACATGTTTGAAATAATTTATACAATTCAAAGTCAGACCCTTCTTGAACACCTCTTCTAAGAAATATTCATATCTAATAACATGAATGCATATCTAACAAATGAAGTATTCATACATGTTTGAAATAATTTATACAATTCAACATTCAAAAGTCAGATTCGTCTCTCTCACCCCACATCTTCCAATAAGTATTCATATTTAACATAAAGTATGCATATCTAACAAATAAAATATTAATATCTAACTAATAAAATATTCATATGTTCCACTGTGACAATCTTTGCTGGGCTAGCATGGACCCCCTCAAATGGTGCACCATGCTCTCCCCGCCGAATCTTGACGGTGCACCATGCTCTCCTCGTCGGATCTTGACAGTGCACCACACTCTCCTCGTCGAATCTCGACGGTGCACCATGCTCTCTTTGCCAGATCTCGACGGTGCACCACGCTCGCCTCGCCGGATCTCGACCGCCATCATAACTGTCGGCGTGGGTAGATGGTGGCGAGCAGTAGAGGAGAAGAACAGGGTGAGTTTTGAATTGTGTTGATTTTTTTTTTCTTTCTAAGAGAAGATTGAAGAGGGTGGATTTTGATCACGTGAGGAAATAAAAAAAAAAAAGTTGTTAGGGGGACAGATAGGAAACAGATTCAAGAGAGACAACATCTTTACTCATTTTTATATTTTATTTCATTCAATTCTTCTTTTTTTGGAAATTTCTTTGCGTTTTGTCATAGTTTGTTAAATAAATCATATTTATTTTAACTTACTGTTGCAACTTGACAAAAGTATTAAGCATTATTTTATCGATTTTAAACTTATACACATAATCTAGAAAATATTCATAATTATTACTATACTTGTTTCATACTTGTATAAATTTATACAATACAAAATTATCATCTTTGCATACTGAGTTAGATTTTAAAACTTGAAGAGATTAAAGTTGGCCATTTTTATTAATACCCTTCAGAAAAAAGTTAATTTTAAAAATAATCATTAGTTATGTTTTTTTTCAAAACTAACCTAACCGCCAGGCCCACGGGCGGCCCAATAGATAAGCAAACCGCCTGGCTCATGGGTGGTCTGTTAAGGGACCAAACTGGCCCCCCCGGGTGGTTTGCTATAGGTGCCTACTTAACCCAATTTTTTCTCTCTCCTGCCCACTCCAACCATTATGTAAACTACTCAACCCGTACTGGCCAATGTGTGCACAGGTTGTGTATGCAACACATTACCGAGAACCTTTCTAAGGCAACCGGGGGCGACAAGTGGGTTACTGATACATTTAGATGGTATTGCAGAAAGAAAAAACCGAGAAAGGTGGTAAAGATGACTAGGAGTTTTGCAAAGATACATGTATTTCAATTGTTTACATATATTATTGTACTTTAAGAAAACAATTTTTTTTTAATACAATTGTTTACTTACATTATTCTATTTCCTTATTTTTTATGTAGTACATGCCAAAGGCAAATCTCTACTTAATGAAGGTGGGTAAAAATAATCCCCGAGATGTTAATGAAGATCCAGCATACGAGAAAATATATCAATCCCGTGATGGAGGTTGGCGTTGGGGAATTATGACCACCAACGGATCCGAGTCGCTAAATGCAGTATTCAAGTAGAGCCAGATGTTGCTCGTGGTTGCAGTTGTAGAGGACACATTCTACAAGTTAAATGCCTGGTTTCAGGAACGACGTGCTAAGGCTACATAATTAATAAGGATGAATCAGTCATTTTCAACAAGGGTGGAGGAGAAACTAAGACGACACAGGAAAAAAAGGTGCAACTATGACCTTAATCCCGATGGGTAATGATGGAACATAATTCAAAGTGCAAAATCCAAATGAGTACGTTCCTACCAGCCATAAACTAGATGGTACTATGGCGTTTGTCAAGAGGGCTTGAAAGTACGTGGTTAAATTTGGAGATGCCGGGCGGTAACCTGTACATGCCAAGGACCCTAGCTAAGTCATATACCCTGCAGTCACGTGATGGCGGTATGCCGAGTGAGGAACTATTGTGAGGATCACTATGTTGCTGACATGTACCGTACCGATTACCTTGCTTCCACTTGGGGTGGATCTTTCCATTCTTATCCCAATCAGCATGAGTGGTCTGCATATGTCGATGATAGAATACTCCCTTCAGAATGATGGATAAAAAAGGGGAGGAGGAGACACGCGTATTATAATGACTATGGACGAGATGAGTGGCAGGCGATCGTCGGGAAATCAGGCTCGTCGTTCTGTTTCTGACAGGCGCAGGACAGGTATGTAGCATTGTACGAAATACATTTATGATCTTATTATATTACTAACTGAATTGTGTTCTTGTGTTCAGCTGCCATAAACGAGCACAACAAAAGAGAAAATGCTAGAGTTGTTGCTGAAGCAACTGGTAGAACACAACCCCCCTCTCCCCTCCTCCGAGCCAATCATCTAGTTGCCAAGGCTCTATAAGTAATGCTGCACCTACAGCTAGTACCAGTAGAACTAGTCATTTGTTAGGTCTATTGAGATGTGGTGGCAGGGGCAGATAAACCTACTATTTTGCTAGTGTGAACTGATTTCGATGTGTTATAATTATGTTGTAACTAATTAGTTATAATTTGCTAGTCTATGGAATTGCTTAGTTTTAAAACTTGCTGAGTTATAATCTGATATGTTTTAATTTGATTTGTTATAATTATGCTGTAACTAATAAGTTGTAACTAATTTTAGTTTCTGATTAAATAAAATATTAGATTAAATATAATACAATATTAATTTAAATGTTAAATGTAAATATTAAGAAAAAATCAGATCTCTAAAAAAAATAAAAAAAAAATAAAAAAAAAGAGCAAACCGCCTGTGTTCCTGGCTGTTTGCTTTAGAAGTGGACCGCTCGTGTCCCGGGCGGTTTGGGCATATTTGAAAAAACTCATATTTTGAGGGTATATTTATAAAAAAAATTATTTTTTTTGGGTTATTAATAAAAATGGCCGTAGGTTTTGGGATGTTCCTCTAATTTCCATTTGAGAGCATTTGAGAGTGTTCGGCAGACTATTTTTTTACCCAAATTTTTCTTGAGGGAATAACCCTCTCTTCCTATTTCAGTGCAATTTTTGGGCCTCAAAATTTCCTACCTCAGAGCTCATTTTTTTTGTTCCCATCTACTCTCTCTACGCTGACATGGACCCCAATTAAAATACTCTCTTTCTCCACATGACACATGAATTTTTGACTCTCCTCTCTCCTCTCTCCTCTCTCCTCTCTCCATCAAGTGCATGGGAGATGGGTATATATATTCTTCTTCAAAATTGATTGTGGAACTAAGCAAATTGTGGAACCGGATTTTTTCTTTTTTTGCAATTGCTAGATTTATAAGTTGTTTTTAAAACAAATCACAAACTGTTAAAACTTTGTTTGGTGAATGTTTATTTTTTTAAAATGATTTTAATCGTTGTTTTCTTATTTTTTAATTATATATTTTTAGTGTTTGTTTGTTTTCTTATTTTTGTTTATATATTTTAAGTGTTTATTTGTTTATAAATGTTTAATATTTTTAAATGTTTTTAAATATTAATTTTTTGTAAATGTTTCTGATTGTTGTTTTCTTTTCTTTCTTTTATCAAGATTTACATATTTTCTTATTTTATATGTACCCAAATTGTCATTAGATATGTTTCATCTATTTAATATTATTATTTAATCAAATTTATTTAATTTCATTATTATAATTGTATTAATAAAAATAATTGTATAATTAAAAAAAAAGCAAACAAAAATATTGTATTAATCGTCCACAATGATCAATTTGTAAATTTTTTAATATTTTATTTTTTTGTAAATGTTTTTAATTACATATTTTAAATTTTAAATGTTTGTTTGTTTTCTAATTTTTGTAATTACATAATTTAAATGTTTGTTTTTTGTAAAGTGTTTGTAAAAGTTTATTTTTGTAAATGTTTTTAATTATTTTTTTAATTTATAATAAATATTTTTTTATTTTATTTGTACCATTCTAGTAATATTTTTTATTAGAAATGGTTTATCTTTTTAATATTATTATTTAATCAATTTTATTTAATTTCAATAATATATATATTTTTTAAAATATGTTTATCAAATGTTACAATTTGCAACCCATTAAAATATTAAATTTACAGTATATTATTGGTCTAAATAAATAGATGGTGGCACGACAGTTTTTTTTTCATTGTAATTTTATATTTAATTACTTTTTTATATTAAGCTAACTTTAACATAATTGGTTAAAATCAATATAGAACATAACGCAATACTATTCACAAAAAATAATTAAATAAAAAATTATTTATAGCTAAACTAAATTAAAACAATCAAATATATATACATATTTTAAAATAAATAAAGATTTCTCACAATTAATCCCATGATACAAATAAACACTCATTTTCTCATATTCCCATAATTAATTTCGTGCATTTCATACCCACGGATTTTCACTTTTTTAAAGTGAATTCTCATTTCCATTACGTAATCCTGTAACATCTAAACACGCCTTTGGATAACACACCACTCAACTCAGCCATGGTGCTTTTAATTGTGGGTTTTTAGGGTCAGTCACTATCGTGTGGATAGGAGTTATCCATGGACGATGTCACTATTTCCTTTTTTCTTTGTTGGGACCTTTGTTTCATTTTGACGGTTACTGGTACTTTTGTGTTGTGTGCCAGATCCGCCTGATCATGTATATATATATATATATATCGAGTTTCTTTAGATGTTAAAATAGAATCAGCTAGAATACTGCTGGATATGGAACCATGCTTATACAACTCTCTGTAAAACTGAATTAGTTCTGGTAATTCTGTGTGGTGACACAGATCAGGGTATAGGGGATAGTTAGTTTTTAACACAACAAATTAACAGTAATTCTATGTTAAAACTGAAATTAATTGTTGATTGTCTTCTGTCAAAACTTAAATTATATATATCGTAGGAATTAATATAAGCAAGAGCTAAACTAATGGTAACAGGACCACATGCAAATTGGATCAAACCTGTTGGAATCTGACATGCAACTGATCGCGATGGATCAGTGAACTGCTTTGAGCAACATCCTTGGAAAGATGGGTTGGTGTCAATTTAATGGTCCTTAATTCTCTTTTTTCTTATATATGCTGCGATCCAAATGTACACCACAATTGACAGTCTGATCACAAATTATATACATTGGTCCACAAAAGCATTTAATTTTCTGGTATGCTGAAATTATCTCAGGATTCATCTGTATCTTAAACGATATATATATATATATATATTTGTTACTTAATTTGTAGTGTTCTTAGATTTTAATTTTTCCATATATAGTAGTACGCCCGCTGAAGTTTAATTATTTGGTTAATTTGGTCGTTGCTTTTTTGATGAGGCAAAATTGAAAAAGGAATAAAAAGATTGAGACATGAGAATTTTTGTTATTTACGTATCATTTGTATTAGTAGTCGGCAGATTTTGATACCTTTATTCATTGCTTCAATTTGGCATCCATCTGATTGGAAAGATTGTGACTGCACCAGGAAATGGAATCATATTATTTCTATATTAATATCGCATGTTTTGAGATTCTCTCTGGATTTTCTGTGGATATAAATTGTTGGGAATTTTTTTAAGGTCAAAATAGGCCTAAGGTCTAACTCCTCCTTGTGCAAGACAGAGAGTGAGAAAAAGAGATAAGAGATAGAGGAAGATACAGTGAAGTAGAGTGATTGTTTGTACTAATAATTTAAACACTCTTGTATTCTTGTAATCTCTTAATTAATAGTAAAGTTTGTTGGTTGGTTGCCTCCCAGTGAAGTAGGCTCGACTGAATCATCTTATCTCTTGTATGCTTTCTCTTGATTAATAGTGAAATTTATCAGTTAGTTGCTTTTCGGTGGAGTAGACTCGACCGAACTATCTTACCTCTTGTGTGTTTTCTCTCGTGTGCGTTCTCTTGATTAATAGTGAAGTTTGTTAATTGGTTACTTTCATAGAATAAATTCAACCAAACTAACTTACCTCTTTGTGTTTTTTTCTTTAATTTCTTTTCTTTGTGTGTACTTAGACTTAGGACATGAATTTGAGCGGAGAAATGGGGTTGGTTTCACTTCTCCACTAGCCCATGAATGAATGAATGAATGAATGAATGAAAGACTGACTTTTGAATTATAGGAGGCATGCAGGCTATAGGGGTCAAGTAGCCTTAACCAATATGGCATATTCTATTCTATTAATTCTATTCTAAGAAGGTGTCAGTACAGCTGGTCAATCCAATCTGTCTAATGCGCTCGGATCGGGTGCTTCTAATTTATTCAATCATTTCCGTACCCTTTACAAACATAACAAAAACCAAGATATATGGACTAGGTGCAATGGTGCATGTATTCATTTAAGAATAATAAGTTTGGTATTACAGTCAGCAAGTCAAAGATATTTAGGAATATTAATTGTAAACACAATAGAAAAGAGATATTTAGCTTAAAGTGTCTTCAAATAATCTTCACACAAAGAAAATAAATTTATCAACGTGAATAGGACGAATTGAACCGAATCAGACTTATCCTAATTTGAGTTGGTTTGAATTAATTTCGGATCAATTTTTTAACGAACTCAATTTTGAATCTTTTATGAACTTTTTTACGACAAGAAAGAGTGATCGTAGTCACCCAAAGCGAGATGTCAAAGTCGTATAGGGTTTTAAAACTGAGAGAAAAAGTTACGACATACAAGTTATGACTTATAACTGGGCGGCCTTATGTTTTAATTTTTAAGTCATCAACAGAAATTAATAGTTCACTTTACTTTGAATTTTGAACTAAAATAGTTCGCAAATCTATTTCGAACAAACTAATTCAAGTTTAAATTTCGTTTGAATTAATTTCAAACTATTTCGAATCAAATTTTTTACAAACTTTTTCGAATCAAACTCGAATCAAATCACGAACTATGATTTTTTGTGGAGCCCTAAACGTGATAAACAAAGTACAAAAGTTATTGACCAATTAATCCTGTAGTATAAATATTTCCTTAAACACTATTTAAATTGTAATCTAACACAAAGTTGGACAAGATATCTTTTGTTTATGATGTTACGGCCAATATAATATAAACCGAAACAGCTTTTGCACCAAGTTCACCTAAAAATTAATCCTCACAGCAAAAGAAAGAATGCATTGCCACGTGAATGCACAACTTGGTAAAAAGAGAGAGAGAATTTAAACTTTGGTTTATTTAAATGCACCTAACCTAAGTTTTCAGATAAGCTAATGATTTCCCTCAAATCACTTTAGCACCTCTCTTTCTCTCTCATAAGTCATAAGCAAACACACAGATTTTTGCTTATTTGCATGTGTACCAGATAATATTGTTAGATCCAAAGTTGCACGCTTTAGGAATTAGGAACATACATAATTTTGCATGCACACCCTCACTGTTTAGAGGATCTGTGTAATTGATATTGTGGAGCAACTTGATGATCAATATAATATTTTATAATCAAATAAATAATTAACAATTTTTAAATTAATAAATTAAATTTGGGAAATAAATATAAGTTTAAAGTATGTCATGACATAATAAATAGCTTAATTTTAAATTTTGGACAAGTTGATTGGGACCGAGCTAATAATTTCTTTTGAAAATATCATAGAGTTATATATCAAAGAAAATTATAATTTTCCTGAAATAATTTTTCTTGCAATTTATTTTTGCATAATTTTGCACTTACATGGTTTCATCATTGCAAGCTGAATGCATTTTCATAATCCATTGAGAAATTCACGTCATGAGATCAATGGTGTAAAATATATATATGAAACATTATCATATTTCATGTGCAATATATTATTAATTGTATGACACATAAAGATAACTTTCCAAATGTTAGATTTCCAATTTGATTTATGAGGAGGTTCAAATGCCTCCATTTTTTTGTGCCTTCATCATGCCTTCATTTTTAAAAACTTTAATAACTCAAAATTTAAAACTTAAAAGTTAAAATAAAACTGTTAGATATGATATACATTATTTTAACTATGCACATGTAAAAAATTATGACATTTCAACTTCATTTTGGTTGTCATCAAGAGCTTGTAAAAACGTACTAATGTAGATAATTTTTAGACGTTAATTTTTTAACTTATTGATTCACATGAAAAGAAAATCGAAATATGATAAAAAAAATTTTGAGCACAGATAAAATAGCATAGATTACATCTAATGGTTTTATTTTGAAGTTTATGATATAAATTTTGAGTTATTAACATTTTAATAATGGAGGAATGGTGGAGGCATTTGAACCCTCATCTTGATTTATATATAATGATTGTCGAAATTTCCAAGTTAAACTTATTATCGACATAATTGTAGGGATAACACGGGTATTAATGTAAGCAAATTATGTTTTTAATTAAGTCAACCTACAAATGAATAGGGGATTAAATTAAAAAAAATGAAAATAAAAAGGGACATGCATGCATATATGCATGATTTATATATATATATCGAAATTGAGATTGAGCATTTCCTTTCTAATCCAACAATATATATAGAAGACCTGCGCTATGCCCCATGCCAGTTGATCCATTTTTGGCATATCTAAACATATCATGAATCATGATTCAATAATGCTTGCTTTTGTAATTTTCCATTCAACGGTATGTTCATGTTCTATATATACCAACAACAAAAATAATTTTGTCGTTACAAAAGACTGATATTTTTTGCAAGGGTAAAAAGTAATTTTTCATAACGGAGTACCGTTGTAAACGTGTTTTTTCTATTTGTGATGGTATTTTTTTCGACGGAGTACTGTCCATAAATACATTTTTTCTCTAACGAAAAGTGTCTACCTTGTTGTTGCATGTGTATAAATTATATATAATTGGCCGGAAGTACCATAGCACAACATAATATATATAATACGTTAATTGTGCTAATTAATTATGGATCATTATAATTAAACTATGTTTAGTGTATGCCAACGGTTATACTCTTCGTTGCTTAATTCCGGAATTTGATGCTTCTTTTGTTTTATATTTAAAGTTATTTGTTTTTCTCAACCTTTTCGTTTCAGTTTCTGCAACTTTTGTATCTTGGTTCTGATTGCCATACATAAGCGGAAGAATGTGTATTCTCTACAATAACTTAAAAAGAAGTCTTTTTGAGTTAATGAATCTCAATCATTTAATTTTAAATGGAGCAAATTCGACTCTTGCTTATAAAATATTAGTGCGAATTTAGTCTACACCAATTTTAAAACATATTATATGGTTGAGATACATAGGACAGGAATTCCAAGTGAACACTGCAACTTGTCTTCAAGAGGCGAGTTTGGCTTTATTTTTCAAAATACGCTATTTCTTTTTATAAATCAATAACTAGGGTTGTGTAATGAAAAATATTTATTGAAGAAACAAATAAAATAAGATAATAAGAAAAGAAATGTTTTATTTGAAAATATTTTGGATTATATATATAGGAAAATGCTAATATGATACGCGTAGCATAGAGGGCCTCTGTGTAACGGCTCAATATTTGAGTTTTTAAAATTCTAACGGTCGATCCGAACTGTTCAACATGATCTCCATATGAATATGTACTTGCAAACCAAAATTTATCTTTTTTTAGAATTTTTTTACTATTTCTTTAGATATGTAGAAAATTATCAATATTTTAGATCATTTTTTGCTATATTTCATAAATCATAAAAAATAGTAAAAATTAGTATTATGCAAGTTTATTATATAACTTATTTATTGAGTTACTTAAATCAAAATTTGAAATTTATATAATAGATTTTTGAGGTCGTAACATGGATGACCTTATGCTATCCATAACACCCAAGTCTTACTCTTATATAAAATATAAATTCTTTTTAAAATAAAATAGTTTTCTTTTCTTACCACATATTATACTAAGAATCTATTCACACTGTAGAAAAGGAGAATTAATTAATTTGATTTCTTTTCAAGCACCGTTTACTAATAATTAGCACAGTTAAAAGTAAAGTTTGTTAAGAAAAGAGAAGAATAAGAATAAAGAAGTGATTCTACTAAAAATGAAAGCGTTACCAATTTTGGTTGGTTGGGGTGTCTGCATGTGGGCCCTCTATTGTCTAGCTCTTCTCCATATTTTCGTTTTTCTCCAAATAAAATGCAATTTTTATATCTTTTTACTCTCTGATCTCTTTCAATATTCTTTTTCCCTCAATTTTCCATGGATTTTAGACATATAATTCAAATCTCGTATTTTTTTTTTTTCCTGTGAACAAGGTGCTCTCTGGCATATGAAATTTGATTTTCGAATTATATATTTCTCATAAAAATGTGGAATAAAAGATGAAGAGGAAAATCTAGCACATGATTATAAGCTCTCAAGTTTGCTTTTCATTATAATTTAATTATATAGGAGCAGAGAGTTCGTATATGTTGCTATAAATGTGTTCGCTTTAATAGTTATATATATCCTTAATTATTGCCAAATCAAAATTAAATGGCTTCAAAAATATATCATGATTTTTAGATCATTTTAAAACTATTTAACATTTATTACTTGATTTTTTTTTCACAATAAAAACATTATCAGTTATTATGATAGTATGATGTGGAGTTCAGAATAAGCAGATGGCACATTATTTTATTTTATTTTTAAGAGACTAATCAAAAGATTACAAACCATAAAGGACCAATTTGCTTAAAAAAATAATACTTTATAAAGAGGGTTAGACCTCCGAATTTATCAACGATGTCACATCATAATGTTCTAATGTATTTAATTTGATTTTTTTTTGTTTCTTTTGTTTAAATAAAATGACTTGTTATTTTTTGAATATGGATAATGATTAGATATTAGACGAATTTGGAAATTGATACGGATCGGATTGAATATTTTAATTATATATAAATATTGTTAAAAAATATTTATTCCCATGTACAAATATTTAAATATTGAATATCTATATTAATTTTTGAATACAAATTGAATATTATCAGCTAAGTTTTCACCCCTATGACATGTGAACATTTTTTTTCTTGTTTAAAATTAAGAGATGTGTTATCGTGTGTGAGGTGAATGCAGCTCAAAAGCAATATATATAACTCTTTGATACCTTTTTGTGCCTCCATCATGCCTTTATTTTTAAAAAACTTTAATAATTCAAAATTTAAATCTTAAAATTCAAGTAAAACTGTTGAATATGAACTACATCATTTTATCTATGCACATGTAAAAAATTATAGCATTTCAACTTTGTTTTGGTTGTCATCTTAAGCTTGTGAAAATGTATACTAATGTAGATAATTTGTAGACGTTAATTTTTTAACTTATTGATTCACATAAAAGTAAAATCAAAATGTGACAATTTTATGGACACAGAGATAAAATAACATAGAGCACATCTAATTGTTTTATTTTAACATTTAAGTTTTAAATTTTGAATTATTAAAATTTTTAAAAAATGGAGCACAAAAAATGAAGGCATTTGAAGCCTCCTCTTATATTATTGGAAGTTGATATGAGTACCCGTGCTACAGTATCCGCACCTAAATTGTCATAACTGTTTGTGGGTACCAAACTGCCATAACTGCACTTCAAATATGTAACTTTTTTTTTAATATTAATAGTCAAATTTTGAAGTATGTAGTCCAAAGAACACAAGTATTTATATCTATATAGTAAACAACGTAAATGATAAATTAATTATTTTTAAATAATCGTACCCGCACTTTTTTTGAAATTTATGATGTCGTACTCGCACCTAAACTATCATAATTACTTGTGGGGACTGCAACTGTTCCAGATCTGTAACTTTATTTTAAAATATTAATAGTCAAATCTTGAAGTATATAGTTCAAAGAACACAAGTATTTATATTTATATAGTAAACAATGTAAATGATAAATTAATTGTTTTTAAATAATCATACTCGCATCTTTTTTTGAAATTTCTGACTTCGTACCTGCACCTAAACTGCTATAATTGCTTGTGAGGACTGCAATCGTTCTAGATCTATAACTTTTTTTTAAAATATTAATAGTTAAATCTTGAAGTATATAGTTCAAAGAACACAAATATTTATATTTATATAGTAAACAATGTAAATGATAAATTAATTATTTTTAAATAATCATACTCGCACCTTTTTTTGAAATTTCTGACTTCGTACCCGCACTTAAACTGCCATAATTGCTTGTGGGGACTGCAATCGTTCTAGATCTATAATTTTTTTTTAATATTAATAGTTAAATCTTGAAGTATATAGTTCAAAGAACACAAGTATTTATATCTATATAGTAAACAATGTTGTAATTTTTACATAATTGCTTGTGGGAACCTAAACTGTCATAATGTTGTCATTATATCCCTCCTCTTTTTACATATGACACTAAAAGTAATAATACCTAAGTATTGAAAGTATTTATATCTATGCACTGAAGTATTTATTTTTATGAGGTCAACTATTTTTGTTAGAGAAATATTGATGCAGAATTAGTGCCCAGGCTTTGAAAGAGTGTTGCTAGACTTTTAGAATAATAATTAGTTTAGACTATATAATATCTTTTAAGAATAATAATTAGTTGACATAATATAATTAGTGGGACCATAATACATTATTTCTCTAAATGCGTGTACTGTAGCGCGGATACTGTAGCAAAAGTACTGTACGGATACTGTACTACAGGTACAGAAATGATTATTCAATATTATTATCATTTTATATATGAAAGTTACTTATATTTAATAATTTATGAAAGTGCACATCCCGTACGGTGCCTTGTGCTCGGTGCTCCCACTGGAAAGTGAATTGGAGACTACGCATTACATTATGTTGGTTCAATTATGTGATCATGAGCAAGCCAAGAATTTAAACTCTTTAAATTAAAGCTTTAGAACTTTCCCTTCCAAGTACATCAATCAATCAATCAATCGCTCTGTGGAATTATGAGGGTGAGGGAAGGGAATCAATCCACCAAGTTTTAATGGCTCTTCTTTCTTTTTCTTTTTCCAGGGGCATCCTTTTCAAAAGCTAATTAATACTATCATGCGTACCCTCAAAATAGCCCACAAAAAATTGCTAGTCATGTTGGAGTGCGTATTCTCTGAGATATCTCATATTTTGCATGACCGACGTGTCCGGTGCCTATTCGGGGGCCAGTATTATTTGAGCTTTGAGATTTACGCAGAACGTATTGCAATGGTTGAGATTTTCCAAAAAGTCACGCAAAATATGAGATATCTCAGAGGATGAAAAAGGAATTTCATGTCAAATACATTTTATATTCTATTGTTTTTATATATTTTTTCACTTAATTTTATAAATATATTAATAGAACTGTCAAATAAATTTATTATCGGCGAATTATATATCTAATTACTCACTATTTAATGAAACATAAAAAGAAAGGCATCCGCATATATATATATGAGTGGGGTTAAAATGCACCCTCCTTTTTGTGCTCCAAACGTGCATCCTCCTCTAGTTTCTTCATTTTTAAAATTCAAATAGTTGATTTGAATTTACCAACGTGTTCTACATATTAAAATGTGCTTGGAGACCAAATTTTACATTTTTTGGAAATTTTTTACTATTTTTTCAGAATTTTTTATTAAACTTAACAATAATAAAAAATTCAGCACAGTGATGATTTTCAAAAATTCTGAAAAAATAGTAACAAATTTCCAAAAAATGTAAAATTTGGTCTCCAAGCACATTTTAATATGTAGAACACGTTGGTAGATTCAAATCAGCTATTTAAACTTTAAAAATGAAGAAACAAGGAAATGGTGCATGTTTGGAGCACAAAAAAAGGATGCATTTTAACCCCACTCTATATATATATATATATATATATATAGATATATATATAATTCTGATTCTACAAGAGCGACAAGCAGGAAATGTCTCCTTCATTATAAGTGCTTCATTTAAAAAATGAACATTCTATCCTCTATTCCTCTCCCCACTTATAAATATTTTACGGCTTTTTAGAAGGCTTTCCGCTTGGCCAAGACATTCCAAATTCTGTTGTAAAGCTTCTTCTCTGAGAGGCCCCTTTCGAACTTTAGATGTTGCTTCGAGAAAGGCACGTGTTTGGACATGAATTTCTACCTCTTCTGAGGAATTTGAATTTAAAATTCCCTCCAATGTTAATAAAATACTTTCCTTCTTTTTTATTTTTCTTATAATTTTCGCCTCAATTATGTCCTCTTCTTCGTTATTTTTCCTTTTTTTTTATTAGGGAGTGCTATATTGAGAGCATCAATTGCACTTTTGAGAACTAAGATAATTTTTTTTTCTCTAAATATCAATTTTATCCTTCTACTCTCTTCATTGTCTATAACAATTAATTTTGTCGTAATTAAGCTAAAAATTTAATTAAGGAAAAAAATTATTACATTGAAGTATATTCTAATACACCTTTCCAATTTTTCTCATAAAATCCTTATTTGTTTTATTGATGATTAAAAGCAGCAGTTTAAGGAAACCTATTATAAAACACAAATGAAATAGATTCAATATGATTGAATCTGAAAAAAAAAATCCGGAAAAAAATGCAAAACAAACAAAAAAACTCAATCACAAGCTAAAATTGACTAAAAATAAATTAATTAAAACTCCTCAGCTTTGGTATAATTATTAGTGCAAGAAATTCCTGATTCCCTAATACGCTGTTTTTACTGAACTCTTGACAAACGCCACCAGACATCCTGCTGTGTGTTGTTGTTCTTCCCACCATAAGACTTTTTATTTTGTTCTTAAGATGACATAATTATATGAACATTTGTATTGTGATATTAGCTTCAAATTAGTTTGACAACCGTTGTCTACACCGCTCTTTCAAATATATCTCTGGATTCAAAGCCTCCATATATAATGTAGGAAATTCATTTCTTAAGAAGCCCTCTCTCCAATTTTGACTCCAAAATTTTATCCTTGCACCATCTTCCATTACTCTTACAATAAAGCAATCAGAAAATTGTTGGATATGTTTCATAACTTTAGGTACCAATATACCACTTGCATATTCCTTGACTGATTTTAGGTCCTGTAGGATGGTACTGAGAAAATATACGATTGATCATAATAACATGAAGTGAGAAATATGAAGTGAGGGATTTCTCTCTCTTAGGAACGATGTGATTCCTTTCCTTGATTAGCTTTGTTATCAATTAGCTTTTTAATTAATTAGATAGAAGAGAGAGAATGAAAGGGTATAACAGGTATTTAGAAATAAAATTCACCAGTGCTCTCAAAATTAGAATGATTGCCCTGAATATAGTGCTAGCCTTTTTATGTTCTTTCTTAATTTCTTCTTCTATAAGCAGTTTGACATGATTTAAGCGGTCATTTTTTTTAATACCCAAAAAAGAAACAAATTTATCAAACTAACCACTATTTTGTTTTTTTTGTATTTTTTTTTATTTCTACTCAGACCGCCAGGTCTATGGGCAGTCCAAATCTCTAATAAACCGCTAGAGTGCGGGACGGTCCACTAGGGGACCTGACCGCCCATTGTCCCGGCGGTCCACTATGCATACATTATTGGTCCCGTGAAGACACCCTCTCCCCCTCTCTCTTTGCTTCAATCATTCTGCAAATCGTTTGTGTTTGTCCTTGCTCCAGAAAAAAAAGAAAAAAAAAAAAGAAAAAAAAAAGAAGAGGAAACCTAGTGGCTGCCTCCGCCATTTCATTGCCGCGCCTTCCTCCTCTGCCCTATACCTCGTTGCCACTCCTCCCTCTCACTCAGGTAAGTTTTTGATTTGATTCGATTGAATTCGGGATTAGGGTTTATGGTGATTAAATGCGATTGAATTCGGAATTCAGGATTAGGGTTTCACTGTAGCAGTACTATTTAAATATTAAAAATTAAGAACTTTGATAAAATATATATATATACACACACACACATTAGACATGATTATATCATTTTGTCATATCATATCTAATTATTGTTATAATTAGGTTTAATTGCTAGTTAGAATCAATCGATCATGTAATCTTTATTTAATTACTTTTTAATTGTAGGTTGTGAAGAAAAAATGTTAGTTGCACTGCATACGGGTGGCAAGCTAATTAAGGGTGCAGATGGTTTGTATTACATGAAAAATGCTGCATTTGACTTCCAGATTAATGAAAGTACCACATTTCAGGATCTTAAGAAACTAGTATACGAAAATACTACTGTAAATCTCAACCGATATGAAATAGAATTGGCTACACGAATTGACACACAAAGGAGTGGGGTGGGGAGTAGACCTTACTTTGTGAGGTATCCTATAATAGATGCAAATTTGTGGAGTATTGTGTACACTTAATTTGAAAGTAGCACAGTCCCGGTAATGAAATTATATTCAAAGAGGGTTTCTTGTGCTGGAGTTAGACCTTCTAGGGTTCCCTAGGTTGGACCTTCAGGTTATGACAACCAAGGGTACGATGACTCTAGTTATGACAACCAAGGGTACCATGAGTCCAATTATGACAACTAGGGGTACCATGACTTCGGTTATGAAAACCAGATGTATCACAACTCCTCTGAGTTTACTGAAGAGTTACCACCACCACCCAGACAGACACCCATAATCACCAGATTTCCAACCATACCAGAGTCTGAACTGGTACAGTTACCCGTCAATCGACATGATACTGAGATTGATGTTGATGGGGTTGATGTCATACTAGAAAAAGAAATGGAAACGGGAGATGAATACAAGGGGTTTGAGAATCTGATGACTTATCAGATGGTGATGCAGATGAACTAGGTTTACCTAGGGAAGACAAATTTTCGATTAAAGGTCGGGGGAATAGGCATCCGATTGCCATATTCAACGATACCATAGCTTTTGAAGAGGTAGACATTAGTTACTTCGGTCCTCGTGTTGTATACAATCAGGAACTTGCCCCAGTGCAACTTTATACCAACATAGAGGAACTTGTGAAGAAAATCAATGAGACTCGTGTTCACAACAATTGGGAAAGTAAAATAGACAGAAATAACCGAGGAAGGTTGGTTGTGATTTGTGCAACCTCCATGTATTTGCAAGTTTCGTCTTTCTGCAACCCAGCCCTGCGAGTAAGGGGGAAGCATGGATGATTAAGAAGTGTGAACCACCTCATACATGCAAGTCTGTGTCCACAAGAACAGATCATGCACAACTGACGACATCACTAATTATCAATGCAATTGAGATATACATTAATGAAGACCCATTGATGGGCATCAAGGAGGTGGCTAGGGTCATCAAATGCAAATACCAACATGTAATCCCATAATACAACAGGTTGTGGAGAGGGCATGAACTTGTGGTTTGCAGAATATTCGGTAGTTGGAAAGATTCATACAACTTTCTGGCACCATTGCTCCAGGCCATGACAAGTACAAATCTCGGCACTGTATATGAGCGGTGGCATAACCCCTTCTATGACCGGAAGGGAGTACTAATTGAGGGAGCTCAACAATTCAAGGGCATAGCATGGATTTTTGGTTCTTATATTCAAGCTATGCCATACATCAGACACGTTGTCAGTATTGATATATGCTTCATGTCTGGCCGTTACGAGGGGAGGCTACTGATAGCATGTGCATATGATGCTGAGAACCAATTGTTGCCTTTGGCCTTTGGCCTTTGTAATTGTTCACAAAGAGGATGGTGAGAACTGGAGATTCTTCATGCAGTTTTTAAGAAGACGGGTGGTTGGGCTAGAGAAGTTTTTCAGTGTGATATCAAACCAGCACAAAAGAATCAAATATGTTTTTGATCATGAATAATTCGGTTGGGCAACACGTACTGGTGAGTGTGTACACAGATTATATATGCAACACGTTGCGGATAACTTTTCCAAGGCAACCGGGAGCGACAAGTGGGTTCTAAAAATATTTAGACAGAATTGCAGAAAGAAGAAGTCGAGAAGGGTGGAAGAGATGACTAGAGATTTTGCAAAGGTGTATATATTTCAATTGTTTTCATATATTATTGTATTTGTATACGATTTTTTAGTACAATTGTTTACTTATATTATTTTATTTCCTTATTTTTATGTAGTACATGCAAAAAGAAAATCTCTACTTAATGAAGGTGGGCAAAAATAATCCCAGAGATGTTAACGAGGATCCAAGAGGAGCAGTGGCGGGATGGCGGAGCGGCATTGGGTAGGGTTTTCTTTTCTTTCTTTTTTCTTTTGTCGCGAGTGATGCAGAGAGAGGATCAGGAGAGACAAAGAGGGGATCAGGAGAGAGAGAGGAGATCGCGAGATAGAGAGAGGTGATCGCGTGCCCGTTTAATGGATCCATAGTGGGCAGTCAGGTCCTTAGTGGACCACTCCAGCTCCAAGCAGTTCACTAGAGATCTGGACCGCCCGTAAACCAGGCAGTCTAGATAGAAATAAAATAAATAAAAATTTATACAGTGGTTAATTTGGTAAATTTGTTTTTTTTTTTTTGGTATTAAAAAAAATGGCCGTGATTTAAGGAAATGATTTAATACCGACTTGGAAAAAAGGCGAGCAAACAAAGGGGATTCTGTTGATGAATTCGCATCCTCTGAGATATCTCAAATTTTGCGTGACTATTTGGAAAATCTCAACCGTTCAGATAATACTGGCCCCCTACGCTATACCTGAATTGGCACCCGAGACGTCGGCCGGACACGCAAAATATGAGATATATATCTTAGAGGATACGCACTCTCTGTTGATGGGGCTCGATTACTTTAGAATCGTAAATTTTGAAAGAAAACGGAAGGAAGAGAAGGAGAGACAATTAATGTAAGCTTCGTGTATAATTAAGTTTCGCAAATTCACTAGCTAGCTACCTTCTTTAATTTTATGTCACATTCAACAGACCAACATATATATCACTTATTAAATGCATCCAACAAACACTCCCCTGTAAAGCATTAGTCTCCTTAATTAATTATAAAGCTTAATTAGGAATATGAAAACATATCCCCCTATAAAAGAAGCTAGTTAGGGATCGATGTTGATCTTTTAACTGGACAAGTCCGACACTCAGATAATGGGTCCTCAATTCGGATCCGACTTAGATAATGGGTTATGAATTTGGGTCTGGCCGAAACTCTTTTAATGGGTTTTCAATATTTATTATTATTTTTTACATGTCAATATATGATCCGTTTATACATTTTTATCGAATTTGTATTCGTATTCAGATATTTTTGCACCCTTCTAAAAATTATCCTTATCCATTTAATTTGAATTCGGATTATTTTCAAATTCAGAGCGGATTATACATATCCGTTTTCAGCCCTATAGTAGCTCATGTTGAGCGGTTTTTTGAATCATTCGGACATATAGTAAGAATATTTAAAACATTTATATTTCAAAACAAATACAAATATTTTTATAACATAGCCTAACTACACGTATAACGGTATAAGTTTCACAACAACAAAAAATCGAGCCTACTAAATATGATGGTATATATCATAGTGAATATCTGAGTCCAAATTTGAGCAAAAATTGATATATGTATTGAAATAGTGGATATCCTCTCAGTTTATCTGAGGGTGCAATTACTAAATCCACTATTTTGTAATTGTGACACAAATTTTAAAACGGACTCTTGTATATACAGTTAGCATCGATTTATTTTATATCTGACTTTGAACTAAATCTAGATCGTTGTTTCCTCATTATTGTATCCTCTACCTGAGGTACAGACTCATTAGAAAAATTATATATAATAATATTTGAGTGAGGCTATGGTACTATGAATTATTATGAATTAATAATGCGTATTCATTATTTGTACTATGAATTAGTTTTTATTTTATTTTTTTATTACATATTTGTCAATTAGAAGTTTAACCTCACTTAAGGTTACTTTGCTAGACGAAACAAAATGAATATTTTCTTAAGATGCAAATTTTGTAAATTTTGTAAATTTTGTAAATGGGCAAACGATTAGTTTTAACCTCACTTAAGGTCACTTAACCTCACTTAAGGTGCAATTTTTTTAAATGGACAAACGATTAGTTTTGCACGTAAAGATGCGTGGCACACTAAGATTTTAAGTTTGTCTCAGACTCATTTTCATTTTATGTAAGTACCCCATTCAAATTTATTTGATTTGATTTGATTTTCTAAATATAGTTTAAAAAACTTCTTAATTTTTTACAAGCCCTCATAAAATTATGAATTTAATTTAATTTAACTATACCTTATTGATAAAGTTTCCAACATTTAAGCATATAATTACATCCTCAAAATTATTTTAAGTTAGATTTTGTAATGTAAACTACATGATAAACCAAGGTTCTAAATAGTGTTTACAGCGACATAGCAGAGAGACAAAAAAAAAAGCTTTAACGAATAGCACAGTTATATATCATACATAGCATTTTTTTTTTCTTTTAAAAAATTATATTTTATTTCTACTAATAATAAACATTATCTCAAGTTTTATAGAAAAAAAAAAACACCAAATTAATCAAGAAGTCCTTAGTTAGACCTTACTTAGAGTACCAAATTAATGGATCAATATATATAAACTTAGTTAGACCTCCTTTATCCTCCGATATACAAGAGTTTGGTTTCATTTCAATTTCTCAGGGATTAGGTTTTGTTTAGTTTCTGAAAAGCCCAACACACAATTAATGCATAATATTAGTAATTTAATTGACATAGCCCAACACACAATGTTTAAATTTATTAATATAGTTTTTTAATTAAAAAAAACATGTAATTTAATTTTGGTTTGAACTTTAAAGCCCATTTAAATTTCAAAATAATAATAATAAGTCCATGTAGTATATCTAACCGCTATTGCCGCTACACGCTACGCGCTATGGCGGACCACTATTACAGCTATAGCGGCTGTAGCTCGATTAGCACAATTTTACTATATAACTTAGTTTTTTAGATCCAAAATCATTAAAACTGCTATAGCTTCACTATAACTAGCTATTAAGAACACTGTAATAAACTAAATAACAATATCATGATACATATTGCTACACAGAGAGCGATGAATTATGGCCGTACAAGATTTCCCAACATAAATAAATTGGCCGGCCAAACATATTCCATTTTGGTAACATTGGCCATTACAGGTTTCTTCTTTTCCTTTTCCTTTTCCTTCCTTTTCCAATTCCCTTTTTTTTTAGATAGTGATCAGGGTCCTTGGTGATATAAAAGGAAAGAAAGTGCATGTCCTCTGTTATATTTCCGAATTCTAAAATCATGCAATCCTTGTCAAAACTATCGGTTACTATTTAACTTACTAGGATTAAATTATTTGATAAAGAGTTTGTGTTAGTAAGATAATTAAATTAGAAATGAAAATAATGGTAATTAAGTTGTACTTTAAGAATATATACAGAGATCAAATTATATATTGTAAAATTAGATGAATTCTTCTGAACAATAATTATTTTTATCTATTAAAAAGTAGTACAAATTTTTTTAAGATATATAAATTTGATTTTCAAGTATATTTTAATATAAAAATTATATTGAGCTATTCAGATTGATTGTTTGAAATTTAAAAGTGAAAGAGACATGATTGAGATATAAAAACAATTTGATCTCCAAGAGTAGGGAATTTCAGCCTAACATTTGATTATCTTTGAATAAGAAGTTCATATGATTGGAGTATAAAAATAACGACATATTTTTAATTCTGAATAGATACTTACATTTTACAGTTGCAAAAAAAAAATTGAAGCTACAATGAACCTAATTAAGTAAATATCGATTTAGACATATTTTTTTATTCAAATTTTAAGAGTGAAATTATTCGCACAAAATAACATCTTGCTCATATATATATATATATATATATATATATATATTTGAGAAATATTCCTGTATCCCGAGCCACCAAATCTGAGCCCGTCCCCGAACTGGTTTAACTGGGTTTAACCGTCCGCTAATAACGGTAATTTATTAATTTTTTATTAATTAACGAATTGCTGTTTTAATGCATTGCAGTTTTATATTGATTGCTTTAAATGTTAGTTTTGCATGCTTTTGTCTTGCGCTTTAATTTCGTGGATAGTCTGTTAGAAACAGTTGTAATCACCAATCCCCAAATTAGTCCCCCATATTGTTAACGGTCCTCTATTCATTAATTAACTATTTATTTGAACGTACTTTAAAGTACTTTAAAGTATAATTTAAACCCAGTTAGCTCGGGGATGTGATGGGGGATTGGTTCTAATTTTAATTATGCAAATTAACAGCTTTTTATATTTAATAACTAAAAATACAGTCTCCATTTTGAACAAGTAATCCATTAAATGAAGATTTTTCAATGTTTGTAAACACATGTTTATGTGCTTTAAAATATATTTGAAGAATAAGTTTTAAAATGTGTTTGTAAACACAGGTTTATATATTTGTAATACATATTTTTTTAATTTTTGTAAACACTAGTTTATATGCTTTAAAATGTGTTTGTAAACATAGGTTTATATGCTTTAAAATGTTATTTTCTTGCCAGTATATATTGGTTTACTTGCACAGGTTTATATGCTTTACACATAGGTTTATATGCTTTAAGATGTTGTTTTCTTGCCAGTATATATTGGTTTACTTGCACAGGTTTATATGTTTTACACACAGATTTATATGCTTTAAAATGTTGTTTTCTTGCCAGTATATATTGGTTTACTTACACAGGTTTATATGCTTTACACACAGGTTTATATGCTTTAAAATGTTGTTTTTTTGCCAATATATATTGGTTTACTTGCACAAGTTTATATGCTTTACACACAGGTTTATATTGTTTTGTAAACAATTGTTGTTTCAAAGTAGTAGTTTCATTGTTATTTAATAGAGTTTTACATGCTTAGAAATTGGCATTGTTGGGACAAGTTATAAATTTATGATTGTTTCGAAGTAGTAATTTTATTGTTATTTAACAGAGGTTTGCATGCTTATAAATTGTAATTGTTGGAGTTTTGACTAATATAAAATAAGTGATGAGGCTGCTAACAATTGTTGTTTCGAACCAGTAGTTTCATTATTATTTAGAATAATTATAACAAACCCCCCACTCTCATCCCCCCATTTTCCCCGCACTCTCTCTCTTCCTTAACTGCATATATCTCCCCATTAATTTCCCTAAAAGTTTCCTTTTATCCCCCCACTAATTATAAGAAACCCCCCACTCCCATCCCCGCATTAATTATGCCTTCCTCTAATATCAATTCCTGCATTAATTATTCCTTTAAAAACAATCTCTGCATTAATTATACTGTTATCTAAAAATAATTTCCGTTAATAATGCTTATCTGTTAATTGATGTTAAAAAAAATATTTATCATTATTTCTGAGAAGTATTTATCCTTGTAACATAGAATATTTATCTATGTAACATAGAATATTTATCATTATGTCTGAGAGTATTTATCATTGATGTTTTACTGTAAGTTGCAATTATGTCTAAGAAGTATTCATCTATGCAATACAAAGTATTTATCTATGTAACATAAAGTATTTATAATTATGCATGAGAGTATTTATCATTGATGTTTTTACTGAAAGTTGCAAGTATGCATGAGAAATATTTATCCATGTAACATAAAGTATTTATCCATATAATGTAAAATATTTACCCATGTAACATAAAATATTTATCATTATGTCTCAGAGTATTTATTATTGGGTGAGGAGATTGTTTATTTAATGGTCTCCAGTTGTGCGGGGATAATTCAAAAAAAAAAAAATTGTGTGGGGACAATTAATGGATTGATTTATTCTTTCATAAATAGATATCATTGCATAGGGTTTAATACCTGACAAATTCAAGTTAAATATTTCGATGCTTCAAGTTAAATATTAACAGTTTTTTAAACACTCATTAATGATTGAGTGGTCTCCAGTTGTGCATGGATGATTCAAAAAAAAAAAAATTTTGTGCGGGGACAATTAATGAATTGATTTATTCTTTCATAAATAGAGATCATTGCATAGGGATTAATACTTTGAAAATCGAGGATAAATACTTTGATGCTTCAAGTTAAATACTAACATTTTCTGCAGAGTATTAATGATTGAGCGGTCCCCCCATGACTTTTTTGGCAGTTAGTGCGGGGTTTTTTGCGGGGATGAACCTGCGGGGATTGTTATCAGCGTCCTATTATTTAATAGAGCTTTGCTTGCTTAGAACTGGTAGTTTTGACTAACATAAAATTCAGAGCTGTAAACATTTTGATGGAGGACGCGCTTAGGTATTGGTACAAATTTAGAGCTTTAAATTTTATGCTCGGGGACGAATTTGGGAATTCGTTTTTATTTTAAAAAATGAATTATTAACTCATTTATAATGAAAGTTAAACACTTGAATGCAGTTGTTTAAATGATTTTCTTTATATGTTTAAATTATCCAATTGTTTCACTGCATTTGGTGGTGCTTTTGTTAATTTTTTTAACAGAGCGTTTTTCTCTTCATGCAGCAAAATTATGTATAATAAAGAAAGATTGATACTGTTATTGCGCTGTATAAAGTAAAACCTGATCTTTTTATCGCCGACATTCTAGAAGGTTGGGGGACACGTGCGGGTACTTTGTTTGGGGTACAATTATCAGCTTCCTCTATATATATATATATTAATTCGAATTGCTTTCTTCTTCTCCGAAAAGGAAAAAATGGAACCCGCAAAATGCATTGCACGAGTATGCAATACATAAACAACAATGAATTCACATACTCTGAGATATCTCATATATTGCGTGACTTTTTGGAAAATCTCAACTGTTCAATTAAGTTCTGCACGAATCTCGAAGCTCAAATAATACTGGCCCTTGCACTATCGCCGAATAGGCACCTGACACGTCTGTCACGCAAAAATTAGATATCTCAGAGGAAATGCACTCAAACAAGTAACGATGGGCAGCCTCATATAGCTGGATACTCTGCGGCGGATGCACAATTGGATTTGTATCGTCCACAGACGCAAACACGCGCGTGGCTGTATGTAAGTTTGTAACAGATAACAAGCATTGGAATGGTGTATCCGCTACACAGTGTTACAAGATGGTGGCATGCATTATGACATGGTAGAAATTTGAGGAAGAATTGAATCAAAGCTGCTGCTGCCTCTCGTCTCGATCGGTCTGGCGCACTTAGCAAGTGAGGAGAGGAATAAAGGTACCAATTTTATTTTAAGTGAAGAGCGCCAATATTCATCAGACACTTCAATGCCTCACCCTCACCTCCGCTCAAGCATCCACTTCCACTTGGCCCTTTTAATTCCCATCAAACCTTGATCCCTTTTCCAGTCACACAAAAAATTAAAAGGAAAATTCAAAAGAAGAATCAGAGGAGGGAGGGAGGGAGGGAGGGAGGGAGCGAGGGAAGAAATTAAGAGACGTACGTATGGAGAGCCAGTCTCGAAGCGAGGCTTTCCCCATGGGTCTTAGGGTTTTAGTGGTGGATGATGATCCCACCTGGCTCAAGATTTTGGAGAAGATGCTTCGAAAGTGCTCCTATGAAGGTACCTGTACTGGCCGGATTTGCTTTTCTTTCTTGAGATTTTCGTTGCATCTTCCCTTCCCTTCCCTTCCCTTCCCTTCCCTTCCCTTCATACATGGTTCAACTTGAATCAATCAAGTGTACGTTGCTGTTGCTCTCAGACATCTAGATATATATAATAGGTCATCACCTTCTTTCTTATTGATTGATTGATTACTTGATTGGGGATTGATTAATTGAGGCATATCCTAATTAAGTGTATCACTGTCCTGTCTGTATGCATGGGCATGGCAAAGCTATAAGCTACACACTTCTTCTGTTCCAAATCAAATCAAATCCTTCATCTTTACGGCTAATCTATTCACAAATATTTTCTGGTCAACTTCCAAGATACCAGCAATAGAAAAAAAAAAAAAAATACTTTCCCTTGTGGTGTTAGGCTCCTGATATATCTTTCAAACTAGAAGTTGGAGGTGAAGGGAAAGGAGGTCAATGACACAGAGATAAGTCAATAAAAAGCGAAGGAAGGTTGGTATAATAATAATAATAATAGTAGTAGTAGTTATATTATTACTATTACTATTAATACTACTATATTATTATTATTATTATTATATATAACAATTTTCTAAGTTGGTTGCAAAAAAAAAAAAAAAAAATTCCTTCCGTTACACCTTGATTTTGGAGAGTGTCAAAAACATAAACATTTTGGAGGTTAAATAAAAGTTCAAACCAAACAGAAATAATTTATGAAATTTTACGTCCCTCTTCTTCCATTCCTTTCACTATTCTCTGTCCACACAAAGAATAAAGCTTTTCTTTGATTATTTTTTGATCCATTCGCCCAATGTTATATAAAGTTGGAGATAGCTTTGTTTCAGCAAAAAAAAAAAATGATTATTTATCTTTCAATACTTATGTTTTGGACTCTGTTTTTCATTTTGATAATTGCATTTTAATTAAAGATAATACAAAAACTATCTGCTACACAGCCTTACTTAAAAAAAAAAAAAAAAAAAAAAAAAAAAATCTAGCAGTAACTTCTGGTTCTTCTTTTGAATTTCCCACATCGTTTTTGTTTTTTTAGTAACTTCTCTGATTCTTCTTTTCGTTTTAAATCTAGCAGTAACTTCTTCAATAGCTTTTTGGAAAGATATACTGACAGTCAAATGTATTTGACAACCATGAAACTGATAAAACAACAATTTAGAAAAAGAAGCAAAATTGTAAATTATTTATTATACTTTAGATTGGTTGTATATCAAAATCTGGTGCATATTGGTCACTGATCAAGTGTTGATAGAATAATATTTAAACTCTTTTTTTCAAATCGTTTGACGAATGATTATTTCGTTTTTAAATTAAAGTATATACAACATATCTAAACTATAAAGAAAATGTCTACAACTTTACATCTTCAAATAACCATTTTTGTTAGTTGTCATCTTTGTCAAATAAGTTTTTCATCATCATAAACTGTCTCCTAGCACCAGAAAGAATTTATCAATTGAACTGTTTCAATGAGTTCCCATAATCTATATATTGCTAACTCTTTCTGCTTTGAATAAGAAACAAACAACGCTCCTACTTGGGAAAACACTGTAGTTAAATTTTTTATATAAATCAAGTAATATAAGTTATTTCAAGATCCTCTCCATTTAATACAGTATGGGTTGATATATTTCAATTGAATAATTAAAAATATATATATTTTTTATAATAGTGGAAATAATTCCACCGAATTTTACTGAAATCATGAATAATTAAAATGTTAAGAGAAAGAAAATGATATCAATACTGATGATAATTCCGAATCCTCACCATGATCTTTTCTGATGCTTTTAATTACTGCATGCAGTTACTACCTGTGGCTTAGCAAGAGTAGCTTTAGAAATCCTTCGAGAA